>JAGKTI010000185.1:0-13529 GCA_018397915.1 Birgus latro | reverse complement strand
GAAATTCACTGCTTCAACCATTTTTGTAGCTGTTCTGCTTAAAAACCATGCATGGAAAAATTAAATAGCAAGCAGGAAATTATGATTAACATTTTCGGTAATTTTTTAACACATGTACAACATGATGAAAACACGTTAGGCATGAAGTTAGGGTACTTACGAACAAAAAGCGGCCGTCCTGATGTAATAACCCACTCTATCATCTCAGACTCTGACAGGAAGACGTTGCACCTGACACACCTTTCCACTTGAGAATCACCAGCACTTCTCACCAACACTTTCACCAAGGTTTTTTTTTTATAACTGGAATAACATCACTTCACTGCACTGTACACAACAGTAAATTCCCGTGTGGTCTAGTGATGATCCATGGAGCCTTGTGAACTTCTCAGCAGCAGCTTTCAGCTCCGTTCCACGTACCAACACACCAGCAGCACATTGTTGTCGATACGAAATCAACGTGGAGCGGTCGATGTCTGCATACTTAGGAGTAAACATCACCTTCCTCTGCACGTTTCATCTGGTCTTCGATGCGAAATCAGCCGTGTACTGTTGTAGTTTGTCTCGGGACTTCTTGATATCAAACAAGGTGGAGCGAGGGAGGTTGAACTCACGTAAGATGCGCCCTGTTGACCAGCCGGCGTCCACCTTGTCCAATATCTGCCTCTTCTTCTCCAGAGTCAGAACCACTCTTTTCCTCTTCTCAGGAGGCGGGGCCATCATCACACACATGATGAAGAAGGTGAAGAGCAGTATCAAGCACTGTAGGAGGTAGGGTATCACCACAAAAGCAATCACTTCGGCCGCCATTTTCGGAGTTGTTCATGAGGGAGGAGGGGAGTGGGTAATGGCGACTGATAGTGGCGTCACGAGTGTAAACAGAGGGGATCGGCGCGCGCGGGAAATTCAAACTGACTCGGTCCCAAAAAATCGAAAATTAATCAATTTTTTTCAGATTTTTTTTCATTTTGGGGGTTGGGCAGCCCAGAATGTCCGGTTAGTGAGTATGTCCGGTTATTGGACGTCCGGATATTAGAGGGATTACTGTATATATATATAACTTCACCTCTTAGCCTAATACAGTATTCAAAATAATTCTATCTCTCGTGCGTATCTAGTACTCTCACGGTCTCTAACGGACTCGTCAAACTCCCCGAAACACCACCTCCACAAAATACTCCACCAAGTCTGGAACATATGCACTAACTCAAAAAGTTATTCATAAATTGATACCACGTTCAAAGAAAGATACTACTGGCTAATTGGATGAATAATCAGTACTTTTAGGGGAAACAATTACATGTGAATACCAAAACTCTATCAAACTAAACACTAAACATCGAAAGAATAGATTATTCTAATGGACCAATCAATCTCATATTCGACCACGTGATACAGAAAAAGAGGGGGGTGTGGAATTTATGTAACGGGCACAGACGAGAAGAACAGTTTGGTTACTATCACGTCCGGGCAAGCGGCTACGATGGAACACCGGCAATCTGTTGACAGCACAACGTCAAGGATCACAATCATTACAAAAGGAAGTTAGTGGAAACATTATCAGTCAACCTACTAATATAAATAGGGAGGATTAAATTATAAGAACAAAATGGGGGGAGGGGGGGAAATTGAGAGCGCGACAGCAACTAACCCGCGGACAGCACGACGTCAAGGATTACAATGAGCGTCACTCTCGGCCACATGCTTTCCCCCGCGGTTGTCCTAACATCGGAACTGACTTCGACAAATTCCTCTGCAAGATTACCGTCTACACCAACTAACAAGGAATATGAAATAAGGTGTTCACAGTCGCCATACATAGACGAACTGACTTACGATGTTTAAAATTTTTTGGTAATCGTATGGGACTGACAATTATATTGAAGCCTAAACCAACGAGTTTAAACTAATTATAACCATGTGTCGCGGTTGTCCGGCCTACGTGGCTAAACACAAGTGTAAAGCAAATTTCCCGGTTACAAATGTCTATTATCAGCAATTAGAATTTAACTAAGTTTTAATTCATTACTATGTAGTACAAAAAGATGATAATACCAAACCTGACTTACAAATTCCGAATTTAAAGTATGAATAGAAACTTTCGCGATTATTAAACTCATTTTAAACTTTGCCTCTTTTGTGAGAACTGACTATGACTCTCGCCCCCATCTCGCTCCATGCAGTTCTCTCTATTACTAGTATTCCACTTTTGCTATAAATATTAACAAGGAACAAGCCTAAATATGAGCTTGATGATCACTCCCTATCCACTGTAGATGAATTAATCAGGGGTTCAGGGCTACACTTACATTACACTTATACTAACTTATGCTACACTTATATTAACTTATACTTATGCTAACTTAAGTATACTTAAATTACCCTTAAAATTACGGCACTACACTCTCATGTCAGATCACTTGCTAAAACTGCCTCAAAGAAACTTGGATTATTATACAGAGTCTGTAACTTCTTCACCGATGAGCAGATAGCTATAATTTACAAAGTCATGTGTGCTCTCAGCTTGATTATTGCTCACCTTTGTGGAATGGATGTGGAGAGGTTGCATTAAAATAACTACACAAAATTCAGAAGAAAGCTGTTGGAATTATTAATAACTCTGCTATTACAAATAATTTACCTCCCCTGCGAGTAAGAAGGAATGTTGCCTCACTTGCATCATTTTACAGATATTTTTATGGCAAATGCTCAGACGAAGTTGCGTCCATTATGCCACCTCTCCATGCCTTCCCTCGTGCTACACGGGCATCTGGCAGCGCTCATGAGTGGAATGTCACATTGCCATATTGCAGAACTTCCGCCTATCTGAATTATTTTATTCCCCGAACTGCATCTTTTTGGAACTCGCTTCCCCATAGAGTTGTTTCCCTCCAAACTTCAATTTACAGCTGTTCAAGTCTGGCTGTTACAGATATTTCATGAATGGAGGGCACCAGTAACTTGGTGTATGGGTTTCCTGATTCATTTGTTTTCCTTCCTCTGTTCTGTTATTTAAAAAAAAAAAATAATAAACCAATATTATTGCTCTCAAAGTGGAATTACTTCAGCCCTGCCTGGTCCTTAACTCTTCCACCAAGTCTGGTTCAAACCAGATAAAAGCTGAGATAATCTAGCCTTGTGATCTTCACTTCTGATCTTTCTCTGTGACCTTGAACTTTGTGCACAAAATCGAATCCTTTTTATCTTTGCCTTACCGTGAAACCTTCCCCAACGTTTGGTCTAAACTGGGTAGAAACTGCTTAAGAAAGGCTTGTCAAGTGAGCTTGACCTTTGATATACTGTTCTAAAACAAAAGGTCAACCCCTTGGTTGATCCTCAGCACTTCCACGAAGTATGATCCAGATCAGATTAAAACTGATCTAGTTATTTTGTCTGCACACAAACACACGAGTCGAACTTTGACCTTGCCCTGTGACCTTGACCTTTCAATGACTTCTCAAAATCGAAGCCCATTGTTCTTGTTTTTCTCAACCCTTCCCCCAAGTTTGGTCTGAAATAAACAAAAACTGCTTAAATTGACCTTGCTAGGCCAAGTTTGACGTTGCCCTGTGATGGTGACATTTGACCTGTTGTTGAGAAATGTAAACCCCTAGACTGACCGTCAGCTTCCACCAAGTTTGGTTAAAATTTGAGAAAAACTGAGTTTTGCACACACACACACACACACACACACACACACAGAGGAAAGCTTAACATTAGTCTCGCTTCGCGAGGGTGGGTGTAATAATGTCAAAGCAATTCTGTTCATCTCTTGATGAGGTTTCCCATATATATCTAAATAAATATGTCGAGCTGAAATAGCTGTCACATATAACCGCTGAATTTCCTGAATGATTTTCATTTTCTTTCTTTTACTATTTAGTCAGTTACAAAATAATCACTATGATTATTTTATTTCAAAGAATGACATGTGTAAAGATAATACTGCATGCTGAAGAACATACAAAAGTGAGAAAAAAAAAAAAAGCTATTGAGGTTCAATAAAGAACAGATAAACTGATGCTCAAATGTGTGTCGCCACTGCTGAAGTTCAGGATGCTCATTATTTTTCTACAAGAGTTACATCACCGAATTGCTTTAATTATAAGAGCTTAATTTAAAATGTGCGCGTTGAGTGATTATAAAACACACACACGCACACACACAGCAGTACTTTTGTTTACAAGTAGGATTGGCAAAAAAAAAGAAAAAAGTAATGTATAGAACTGATACGGTGCTGACAGCATCATGACTGGCCACACTGATTGATGGCAGTTCTACTCATGTTTTCTGGTCTGGTAATCTCTCAAAGCCTGATAATACACAGTGGAGTTAACATCACCCTGAAACCCTCATCTTACATCTCAAAGGGCCTCTGAGACTGGACAAACTGGGGTTCAGAGATACACACAGTACCTTGCATATTGTAATTTTCTTTCTTACAGGATTTGAAATTAAAGACAATAAGACATACAAATAGAACACAGGAAGAACAAGAACACACTGCCACAACTTCACTCCTCCCTCACCATTAGATATCTTTTTACAGTTTGAGGTACGGTGCAAATAATTATTAATGGCAATTTAGATAAAGTTGTAATTTGTATAGGAGCGACTGTATAATGAAGGCTGACATTTTGTATTCAGTGCTTAGTCTGAACATGGTTTCTGCATTTTTTATGTTAAATAAACTGTCAGCCACTGACGACCTTTCTGGACACTTTCAAAGCTGAACAACTGGTACTAAGACATTTAGGACCTGATATCACACAGAATAACTACCATCTTACATTACCTACTGTGCTACCAAGTTTCAAGAACTCTCACTGCGCTTCGCAAACTGGAATACTTGAAAGTGTAGCAGGGAAGAGTTGCGTGATTACAAGACACATACACAGTTAAGTGGTAACGGTTCTGTACACAGAGCTCAGTCTTCACTCAACTAATAACCGAAGATGGCAAAGTCTACACCCATTGACTCGTGTACCTTCACCCCGTGCACAGCTGTCTGCGCAAATGCTTGTAGTATGACTACGAAATCACAATAACATGATCATAGACGTATGAAAAGGAAATCAACAATGCCAGACGAAGACTATATTTCAGATAGCTTCGGCTACAAATGTCATCCTTCTTAGAGGCCAATTATAGAGGTACAGACAGCACATCCAGCTGTTTATTGAGAAACAGTTGTCAATGAAACTGGTTGTAATACTGTTCATCCGTCATTTTTTTTTTCCTACGTACTACAGAATGTGGTGTCAGATTACATCACCGTGATACGCTTTACCAATTACCCTCACCAGAATGCAAGAAAGGAGTCGTGGGAGAGGGACCTTAGGTGAACTTCGTCATCCCAGGCATTCATATTATCATGCTGACCAGGATAGTATCCAGGAATATAGGTGTTGAGTGTTTCCTCAAGGTAAACAATCCTGGTCTCAAGGTCAGAGCAAAGGTGAAATGAGAAGTGGGTGGGGGTGGCGAAAGGAAAAAAAAAAAGTTAACACTACTCTGCAGTTGACTTTTATCTCTTGGGAAAATATGTTGCAAATGGCTAATCTCATTGGCAGTATTTGTTTTCATTCTATATATATATATATTTATTTATTTATTGTTGAGGAAATTTAGGTCCAGTAACAACAGGCCCTGGATAAGCCTGTGCGCCATACCCAGAATGGACACATTAAATACAGTAACTAACACGATGCCCCTGCAACACAGACAACTTTATTATGCCCAGGCGGCAAAGAGCAACGTTCTAGAAGACAACAAAATGGCACCCAGTTGACAATCATCTGCCAAAACTCCAGCTATACAGGTTGAGAATGCGTAACATTGTCACAGTTACAGCTGTAGACGCGACTTAGGAGCTCCGATGGTTTGCTTTTAATGACACAGAACTGACATTTGCAGGTCATTTGTCTATTGTTTGAAGATTCATTGATACTGAAAACTAGCAACTTAAATAAATCTTTCAGAGTAACATTCCAGATAGGAAGATAATTTATTAAATTTAAATAATAACTTGACTTGACCTACGTTCTTCACACATATGGTTGGATACAAAACATGTAATCTAGTCTGGCGTCAAAACATGTGAATAAAACCTTTCACTTTGACCAATAAACGGCATAAAGTCTGGAGAAAGCTTACCTGCTGCTTCATTTCTTATTTAATTCAGAAATGCCTAAGGGTATTACAGAAAACAGTAACAGACAAGTGTTTTCTCAGAACAGATAAAAAAAAAATGTACTGAACACTAAATTTATTTCAGTTTCCTTGGTATTACAACTACGGTCATACGACTTTACTAAGACGAATCATAAGCAGACTATAGTGACAAGCCAAAGAACATTACTGCTTCCAGGAATATGTATGTAAACGTGAAGAAAGCATTATTAACCCAAAACACTAGGTTACTAGATCCAGTGGGGGAACATTGGATTCACGTACTTTATTTTGGCTATCAGATGCTTTTATTCAGCTAAGAGCATTTCTTGTTTCTACACCATTAAAGATATAGGGAATTTAACAGCGACGTTCACTGCACAGCCTACCCCAAACTATCCAGACACACTTCACATCTGACAGAAGGATGATTGGACAGACAAGAAGCACAGCAACAAGAAGTCCTAAAGCTAAGACACAGTCACTCATCACAAGGCAAACAGAGAAGCACGAAGATCAGTCATTAAAGTACAGCCTTTGGGGAGGTATCTGTGTGACACTAGACACGAACTGGATAACCACTAAGACGAAGACGAAAGAGGCGTTGTCACAATCACTTTCATTCTCTACGTTAGGCTACTGAATACTTTAACTGTACGGCATTATTTTGGCATTTGTGAAGGGGCAGCAGTTATAATACAGTAAGATACATTTTATGCCATGTGTTCTTATTACTGTTATTTAGTACTATTTCCTAATTCATGCAGTAACGATGAGACGGATTGAACTAAAACTATAGCACAACATTCTTATAATTAAATGACCCCAACTATGCCCTTTGATCCACAACCATGTCTTTTTATCCACCATGCCCTTTGATCCACCACCATACCCTTTGATCCACCATCATGCCCTTTGATCCACCACCATGCCCTTTGATCCACCACCATGCCCTTTGATCCACCACCATGCCCTTTGATCCACCACCATGCCCCCTGATAATCTACCCACGTTCCATGACTTATCACCACACTCTTCACCCCTTCCATTTCACATTCGGCACCATAATATTCTCACATCATTATTTTATACTGATAACCTACATACCACGGTCACATAAAGAGTTTAAATCAGTCGTTCATCAACTCATCTGCTTAAACCGCTACATATTTCTCACATCACTCATTTACCCCTAATACTTGCGACATTCTCAGACAGGCTCCAAAATAACTCCCCATACTTCTTCTGTTCTTTTTTCCAATCTCTCCAATCCATCACGCAGTACTTCATCTCAGCAATACTTCACCCACCAACCAACTGGCCAAAGTCGAACACCCACACACCACTTGCCCGTTTGTTTTCTTTCTTTTTTTTATTTTGTGAATTTGACGTCCCTCACTTCAACAACACACCTTTTAACTGCTTGTTGCACTAATCGCCAAATAATACACACACACACATTAAGACGATATGGCACCACTACCTGACCATTCTACTGTTTACCCGTAGTATTTCACCGTTCATACCCCTTCGGCTGCCGGCACACCGAAAGAGGCGAGACGAATCTATTGATTAGAATAATCTGATTGGCGTGAATGATTCCTCATCCAACAGAAAACTTTAGGGAGGATCTGGTTTTTAATATTACCAGATTCATGCAGTATGGACGCATAGTCTTCTGCAGTCCTGTGCTTATTTAATCCCGATGTCGACTTGTACATCCATTACCCTCTATATCTGATGCTACTATGACAGTAAACCATGTGGCTTTCATTAACTACTGATATACTTGACGATACTCGTATAACCCTACCTGTATATCGATAATCCAGTCCTTAGCAACCTCCTCATTGTGGTGAGATCAGGATACGATCTTAGCGCCTTCGATCACTTGGCTCACAGAATGCAGGCAACGCAGAATTAAGGAACTTCATAGTCTCCACGGTAATGATCCCACCACAACAATGACTGACGAGAAATTGGGTTGGGCCGTAACTGACTCGAGTCGACTGAACGTGATTAAAGTCCTCTCGACTACCCAAGCCTAAACAAGGTCGTATATTCGTCCAGTGAATACTCTTATTGCCTCTCCTCTTTAGTGACTTACTGCCCATATTACATATTATCATTTTACTGTATTTATTCCTTCTTTATAATAACTTTGTTGCATAATTAACATACAAATGAATACTGAGGTGTTATATTTAGAAATGAACTAAGATGGAAGAGTTGCTAGAGAACTAAACCCCACGAGAACAACGACTAACGCTTTGCCGAATTACCCACAAATTAATGGATAGACATGATCACTCAGACTATTTGACTGGACTTGTGGTTATGCAGACAGCCTCAGACATATGACACACCTTATTCAACCACCGTACCATTTGACCGTAGTGTTTTAGCAGTACCATTTACGATCTGTACCTATCTAACTGCGACACACCTTACCCTATCTCATTTAGCTGCAATATTTAACCGCTACAATCCTTCTACACGGCATCCAGTTACCTTACCGCTTTACCATTTGACCGTAGTATTTAACTGTATACCTTTGACACTCCTTTTCCCACCACCTTAACATTAAACCGTTTATACATTAAATTTAATACACCTTCTCCGACCGCACCGCCTAGCCTCTCCATCCACTCATCCTCGCTACTGCTGAGTGGAGAGAGCCGACCCACATTTATAGCAGTAAATGAAGTTATGAGACCCGCCCCCGTTCATGGCCATTTTGTTCTTGGTGTCGGCCTCGGGGGAGGACGTCTCGGCCTCGTTCTCGTCAATAGATTCGTCCATTTCCAGCTTCTTGAGGTCTGGGGTGGTGATGCTGTCGTCCACACTCTTCGACCTAAACCGGGGAGGGTTGTATACATCTTCTGTCTGCACACCTGGCGGGAAAAAACAGTACATGGATATTATGTATGGAAAAACTAGTAACGAGTCTAGCTTTTTTAAGTGACGTGAAATTTACAAGAGGGAGAATTATAGCTTCACATTGGAAAACTGATCTACAGACACGAGTTTCACTCCGACCTGAAACGCCCACACTTCTTTTCCCCCTCACTCTCTGTCCCTCTCCCTCCGTCACTCTCCACTTCCCTTCCGTACCCTCACTTCCCCTCTGTCACTCCTTCTCCCTCCCTCCCTCACTCATTCTTCTTCCTCCCCACCCTCTCTCTCTCTAACTCATCCTTCTTTTTACACACACTCTCGCTGTTCCAACCTCCCTTCCCTACCCTTCGTTCCTCTCATTCCCTCCTCTGCTCTACCTCCCTCACTCCCCGTTGCCTTTTCTCCGCTTGGGTCCCTTTCCCACTCACTCCTTCACTCTATCCACCCTGCCTCCCTCACTCTCACTCCGTCACCGAATCTACTCAGTCCCCATCCCCCCTCCAAGCTATTCTCCCTCATTCTACCTTCCCTATTCTCCCTCCATCACCCTGCCTACCCCACCTGCCTCACTCTACCTCTCTCCCCCTCACCCTACCTGTATCGTGGAAGTCATGCCCCTCCAAGCTGTTCTCCCTCATGACGGGCATGTTGTCTGGCGGGCGTGCTGAGTGTACAAGGGTTGTCACTATGTCCATGCGGGAATCTAGTGAATATTGCTTTCCCGCCATCAGCATCCCACGAATACGACGCCGCATCGCTGTGTGGATGGTCAAGGCTTCAGCACAGACTCACATAGACAGACAAACAAACAGTCAAACAAATACACAAACAGACAAACACACACAAGCTTGCATACACACTGAAAGGTGAAACAGTAATATGTAGTACAGAAATAATTTTGAAACATCCACACACACACACTCCTAAGTACATAAGGCTACTCAAGAGAGAGAGAGAGAGAGAGAGAGAGAGAGAGAGAGAGAGAGAGAGAGAGAGAGAGAGAGAGAATTTCCTAAACTAAACGGACAGCTGGAGACGGACGCTTAAATTTGAAAAAAGTACATTAGACATACAAAAAGGGCATATAAGTAAGCGATCAATTACCAGAGAGAGAGAGAGAGAGAGAGAGAGAGAGAGAGAGAGAGAGAGAGAGAGAGAGAGAGAACAAGGGAAGGACAGATTTCCCTACTTTATTTGCGTTTGCCACCTAATGATTTCATTTTCTTTCGCTAAATCTTCAAAGTGGAGTTTAACAGAGCTCGTTTTTCATCTCCATAACTGAAGTAGGATTAAGTTGTCTGAAGGTAGCAAGAACAAAATATTCAATACTTCATCTGGGTCATGGCATTAACTGTTGAATTAACGTCTCTGCCCACTTACAGACACAGAGGGACAGACCAAAGCAGAGATTCTTGGTGAGACATACAATAATATTCACGCAACCACCAGACAGACGTTTACTTACAGATAAACGTATACACACAAAGACGTACTCACAATCAAAAGTTCGTCGACAGTCCCTGTCAGGCATATGTTTCTACAGGCTGCCGATAGGTGGCGCAACAGTCTAGCACGAGCGTAGTGGGAAGTGGAGTCAGTCAACGAAACTTGAGAGGGAGAGGGAGGCGACAAGGGAGTACGAACCCGTGGCGATCGGAATACAATGCATCTCGTGTGTTTTGCCGTTATCAATAATACATTGTTATTTCCAGACTATTATACAAAACTTGTTATAGTTCACCTTAGTTTACGTAAATAGATCTTCCACAGCTGAAAATACAAACAAATTAGTGGTGTATCGGGCAAGATTCCCACTTATTCGAGGCATCTCTGCTGCAATTACCGTAGGTTGACCTGGGTCTTTTGCAAAAGGCGGCCCGATGGTAGAAGACTTCAAATTAGTATTTTTTTCGGCATGTGTGTCTAGGGCCATTTCAGGCCAAGTGCCAGGCATGCGAACTCGTGTCTACCTTATTCGTTCTCACTTTTTTTTTTTTGGACGCTTTTTGCACTTCCTGTCTGCGGGTGAGACTGAAAGACGCTCGTGTAATAACTTAAACTTACCACTAGATTTTTGTTTTTTCATGATATTTGAATATTGCCCATAAAAACTGCAAAGCTAAACTGAACATATCTTTATCTTAAGCCACCTTGACATAATATTTTTTAGTACCCGAAGCGAGCGAGCACAAACTAGAATGTGTCACAGTCTTGGAATTTACGTCTGCGCCTTACCCATTAGGCCTGTGGTTATCAAATGGCTGATATGATTAGATACCACTATGGGATCGATATGTCACTTGTGAAGTTTGCAGTATGTGCTATAGTCAAAGGTTTTTAGGCTATAATGTTACCAAGTTGAGAGGTTATTGTATGACATTAAAGTGTCATGAAATACTGTTTGTTTTTATAAGACAATAGTAACAAAGAAAAAAGTAGTTCACAGAAATGAACTGTGAAAATTATTATAACTGTATAACATTTACATACAGTATAATATATTAGTAGGTAACATTGTTGGATTATACAAACAGTGCATATTACATATATTGTATTAACCAGAACGAAAATATTGCCAAATAGTATCATCCCAATCATGGCTGTCACTTTTCCATTGACCAACTCCGTAGCCCAAATTACTCAGAGACTTTGGATGATTTAATAGGACGACCATCCTCCTTGTGCATCAATCACTTCATTAAGTCTGTTTGGCATTATAGGACGACCATCCTCCTTGTGCATCAATCACTTCATTAAGTCTGTTTGGCATTGACCTCACAAGATTGGTGCATGTATTTGGACGTCGACGTATGCCTTCCCATACGTCCTGAGCGTGACGCACAATGGCAGCTTTCGTGCGCTCTTGCCCAATATCCCACTCCTGAACCATCATTGCCCACAGGTTTTCGATGGGGTTCATATCACATCCTTTGGCTGGCCAGTCGATGAAGTGACATTCGGGATGAACATCAATCCACACTCTCACCATTCTGCTCATGTGGACGGGGCTGCGGTCATGCACAATATGGATGGTGTGAGGGGCTGGGATTGCCATCACACGCACTGTGGGCAGGAGAACACCATCAAGAATTCTTATATACTGTTCACTTGTTAATTTACCATCAATTTCCAACAGTTCTCCGGGTCCGTAAGCCCACATCCAACCCCCACAGCGACGTAGATACACGTCCACTTTTTGCTTTGGTAAAAATGTGTTTGTCTAAGTATCTCGTTTTCGTGACCCTCCAGCACACCCCAGGCCCTGCCTTTACAGAAGAAAAACACTTTTCATCTGTAAATATTACATTCTTCCAAAATAACTCGTCTTCTGTTGAGTACTGTAGGGCAAACCCCATTCGGTCATCTTTGTTGTAAGGGGTCAACACTCAACACTTCTTTTACGGCAGGCACATGACACTTGATACTAGCTGCGTGCAGCCGTCGACGCACAGTGGGGACACTGCAGGACCGGTATTTATCACAATCCTTATAACCAAGCACTCACATCTCCCAAATCGCTCACAGTTGTGAAAACTTCCTAGGTGTTATTTACCAACGCTCTCAGAGAATCTCACAACTGTGATAATGAATACTCCTAGGACTTGCTTGAGAGTGTGAAAACGTGCTACACTTAACGAAAATGCGCGACATGTAGGTCGTCAAATAATCTTGTCTGACAGTCATTTGGTACAAATATTGGACTATAAATTCAACTAAGAGTATTGATAAGCAACTCTTGACGTTGTCGATTATCCGAGATTTATCGATATTTATATTCCAATATACAATTATTATTGGGAACAACATACTGGTTCCGTCTGAACTCTTCACGTTTGTGTACTCTCACACACAAAATAAACAGTGATTATCACCGCAGAAACATACATCAATTCAGTGTGAGATGAATATGCAGCACTCTTCCCAGCTCCATCCATTTGCTCCTTATTGTTGGTGTATTATTTTAACATTCTTATACGAATCAATTAAACTCAAAAAGCCGTACCTCACTTTGTTCCGATCATTGTGTGGCATAACTTAACCAACTACGTAAATAGCAGGCATTGTACTGTACAAACAGCCAGTAGGAGCCGTACCCTGTACAGTACTCGTAATAACATGTAGTAGCCTTGTCAGATGTGTTCTTAATGCTACCTGACTCGACATTTTATCACATCCAACCAATGATTCCTTCCACCCTGTTTAGGAATACTTGTACCTCAGTGTCAGTGGCTTAGAAAGTGATGCAAAATATGAATATCAGTACATCCATAAATCATACTTATTAATTTAAAAAAGGATTTATGAGAAAAGTAAACATCATATACCGTAATAATATTCTTTGTATTCTAGAATCTACATTATCATAGAATTTACTAAAATGGAAGAACAGGGGTGAATGTAATGCATTATACAAAAGCTTAATAACAACATGGAAACAGTGCTATGCACTGTGTTCAAAA
>JAGKTI010000184.1:39827-168294 GCA_018397915.1 Birgus latro | reverse complement strand
AGAAGCACCTTACCAAATCAGTTCTTCCTGTTATATTTTTCTAGTTATTTCTGGAGTGGTAAACGCTCCATGCGATATCTGTTTCCCCGTTGTTTTTAGCAGTCCCGCTGTTAGTTTGATTCGTCAGCGTAATGGAAAAAGGGACTATCCTAACCTACGTGTCTAACTGAACCTAACCTAACCCAGCTTAACTGTACCTAATAATCTAACCCAACCTAACCCAGACTGACTGTACCTAATGATCTAACCTAACCCAACCTAACCTATCATCCAGTTGTATGCTGGGAAACAAAATCCACCTTTGAGTATGGTACGTTGAGTAAGATTCTTCCATTATGCCGGAAACAAACAACTGTAGGTACGGCTTAACGAACGTGATAATAAAAAGTGGGAAATTCCTCAGCAAAAAAAAAAAAAAAAAAAAATGTAATTTACGGCCCTGAAAATAGAAAAATACAGAAAACAAACTAGAGGAATATGAACTGAATTGGTAGGTCCTTCTGCCTCAAGTAAAGCGTACATTTACCATAATAATAATAATAATAATAATAGGAATATAGATGGTAATGTGGTGGTAGTAGTACTCCAAGGAAAGATTATAGTCTGCCGAGATTATCCTAGTTCGTTCAGCTTAACTTGGCCGAGATTTTCGTCCATTTGCGGCTTACTTCCTGTAGCTCAGTGGCAGAATGAGACAATACTTCCATATCTTTCCCCCAGAACTTCTTGACTAGCACCATATTCTAGCGTTAATCTCGTTACAGCTCAACGGCAGATCAACACAACACTACGGCTCTGCATTCTTTCCATAGCATTCTTCTTGACTAAGTACCATATTCTAGCGTTAAACTATTCTAACCCAGTGGCAGAAAGAACAGCTGTACATCCTCTCCATAGCATTTTTCGTGACTAGCACCATATTCAAATATCAGTCCTGTTACAACTCGGCATTTTTGCAGTAAAAATGGCAATTTTACGTTGTTAAAATGAACAGATTAAACTGCTTTTACACTAACGTGGCCTAAAATTGCCCTCTCTACATCTTGTGCTAAGTTGTACTACTAGATTAATACTAGAATATGATGCTGGTCTTGCTGGCTGGGTTCCATTTCAGAGAGAACCCCAAAATGCCAACACAACAGGATCGTTTGAATAGGCAGAAAGAAAAAGTACTGTTATGAGACAACTGCCTTAAAGTATGTTAAACTATTATACAGTTCCTGTTTTATGTTTTAAAAATCTTGTTACTGAGAGTTAGGCATCGCAATCAGAAAGCAACATGTTTGGTCAGGGTTGAGTCGTCCAGTCTACTGCCCTAATGTTCAGAGATTTTTTTTTCCTAATCGGACAAAGTATGGGACAGCACAACTGCTGAGGGCAAGCTGTTCCAGACACCAATTACTCTGGCTGATTAGAATCCACCAAGAATCTCACAGTCTACATGAGACTGGAAGATCCTAAGGGGATATCCTCAGGTTCTAGTGGTAGGCTGGGGCTCAAAGATGTCATAAGGCCGGATAGGTGACAATCCACTGAAGATCTTCCACACCTTATGAGGTCGGCCCTAAGCATCCTTCCTTTTACTGAGGGTAACGAGACGCGATAGTCCAAGTTTGACAGACCGGCGATCTGTTTAGGCCACTGACGCTGCACCTCCGCCGGCACGTTGTAATCCCCTTCATACCCAGTGTGCCAAACTACTGATGAAAATTCAGTAACTGGATGACTGGATGAATGTTAGTGGAATACCGTGTAACCATGAAAGCAGACTTTGGATGCAACACCACCTGCTTTGCTGGCGACTGTGCGACTGTGCTGGTGTAACTTAAGTGAGCAGCCAACCCAATACACCCAGGTCAGAGGTAGATTCTACAAACCGTATAGGGAGATCATTCCTCTAGTAGTAGAGTATGAGCCTAGGTGTGGTACAGCATCACAGCAGAACCTGAGAACTAGCCTTGTCCTGAAGAAGTACGGAAAGAATGTAGTCATCGCAGTTCCTCTTTTTTTTTTTTTTTCCAGTAAGCTATCGGTACGTAAATAAGATACAAAATTATAAGAATCTGGGTCAAGTTAAAAGAGTATAGTCAGATTTTCCACTCCACCAGAAAAAAAGAGTGGCCGATCTCTCGTGAAACTGAGCTGGAGAGAAAGCTAACAAAAAAAAAAAAAACGTTATAGGATGCAAGAATACCCTATAAAAATAAAAAAAAAAAAAAAAAAGTCATTTCCGACGGCCATGAAGGTCAAATACGCATTAACCACATCAAAAACCACGGGAAACATTACATTTATTTCCAGGTCGAGTATGAACTGAATCTTGAATTTTACCAAGTGTTTTTACCAGTCCTTTATCTCAAGCCATACCATATCGCTTTATTGAGTCCTTGTTCCTACTGGTATATCAATACACTAATAAAAAGTAGACGAGTAAAATGTAGGATGATGACATGAATGAAAATTTGGAAACTGAACTGACTGGCACCCATCATGGTAAAAATCTAGGTTCGACACATCACCTGGAGCAGTTTTTCAATCGCGTTTATTTTCTTACTGGTTTAAGCAAGAATGAGTTCGGTTACAGCATTACACTTTTTGCATGGTTAATTCTATTTACACTAACAGTAAAACCAATTGTAGAAAGAATGGGAAATGTTAATTCAGTACTTCTAGTGATGCCTCTATAATCGGTTTGTTTTCAAAAGACAAAGATCACAGTAACCCAGAATACAGGATACATTTGACAAGTAACCAAGGAGATTCATTCCTACCCCGTGACTCAGGCTCATCGAATTTGATGTGGCGAGGACTTAATATTCAATTTGTAGTTGCCGAGTTCCGTCAGGAAAAAACAAACCCATTCACTGTACATCTTTACCCGAGTAAGTTATCACTGTAGGCAGAGCTTTGTCCTAATCGGAAAGAGTAATCTTTAAAGTGAAAAGCTTATTTCTTTGCTACAACTATCACTGTGCAGGAATTGAGGAATAATAGTACCTAACTAACTCCCCTGGGTGAACTGAATATATTACCAGTCAAATGAACTTTCAAAATTCTCACACCGGGTAGGCTTGTCACCGACCCAAGCTGTGTGTTAGGAAGATGAACATGAGTACAAAGGCTGTTAATTAATAAAACAAACTCCTTACCTATGTCCTCTCCACGACACCCTAGGGATGTGCCCGCTTGGTTTCCATAACCTTAGAACACGCCACTTCGTCACAATATGCAGAAATTTACAGTAATATGCCAACGAGGACGCCCGCACATCCAACGGCAACGGCGCATTGGCGCCAAGTGTCTGGTTGCTTTCAAGTACCGTATAAGAAAATAATAATATGATGAGTATGATGATCATAGCAATAATAATAATAATAATAATAATAATCTATACTCAGTGGCTGTATTACGTGTTAACTGATCCCAATTATTTAAGCATTCCAAAACTGATCAATATCAGATAAGCACCATCTTGGGTCTAAATTTAAAATAGTTTTTCTAGGCATGTTAATACTGTTGCCCTATTAGGTGCCACATTGGAGGTGGGAGCAACTACCATCCACTCACTTAATGCAGTACTACCTTCAGGTGTCTACACTTTACTCACAAGCCAAATGTCTTCTTGTACCCCAAGAAACCATTTGCAGTGGATGGCTACCAATAAACCAAATGGACGCCTGGTGGCCTAATGGCTTAACACTCCAAACTGATGTTCCTCTAAAAGGATTACAGTACTGTATATCCATGAGGTGGTTGGGATTCACAGCTTATAGGCAATCAACCACGGATTAATTGGCTGGTCACTCTCGCCACTGACATATGGAATAAGTACTCTCCTATCTATACACTCCCGATGAAGCATAATCCCAAGAGGGTTGGCCACAAACGAATCGTCTGTGCCACCCTGTCCCCTCTCAAACCGCCCACTCTTCACCTCATACTCCCTCTCTCATAGTCCTCTCCACCCTCTCCCAAGCATTAAAAAAAATTCCAATCAATTCATCTATCATCCAGTCTTTTAAGGTGTTTGACTATATAAACCTGAGTGCTTGGTCTGGCCAAAATAACCATCACTGAGTTGCAAATACTTTAGCAAGAATGGAATGAGATACAGACATGGGAGCTCTGGGGCAGAATAACTGATCGTAATCTTGCATGTTTATACTGAGAAGCAATCATCTGGTTATTGTTGCCTACGTAGGCACGAATCAATGCAGTACTGTATGTACTTTATGTAAGGGGAGTTGATATTGTTTATAAAGGCTCAGCATGCTTGCTTGCATTGGCCTTGGTCAAATAATGGCAGCTCTCCACATTACTCAATCTTTGGCAGCCTCCCTGTACAGTTCCTTATTCCTGAGGTCACAGTGATTTCATCCAAGGTCTTTTTTGGTCTGCCTCTTGCAACCTTAATATGTATTAGGAAGCTTCATTGCCCAGTGAGAATATGGACCCAGGATTCATTTATAACACTTGTGAAACCCTGCAACCAACAATACAAAGATCCTCAGATCACCTCTCATTCCCACCTCTGCCCTTTCCATGTAGAGGCATATAACAGTGGAGACACACCAGCCTCTAGCCACCTCTTTCATCAACACTCCCACTATAGAAGTCCACTGAATTTTGAAGAGGAATTTTCTCTTTTAAACAATTCTGCAATCTGAGTCATACAGAGCACACTGGGGGAACAAAATGGCTAGAAGATTATGCACTGAAAGGGTTATGGATCTCGGCAGTACCTTAGCATCTTTATTTGTGAAAGTCATCAAGAAGGACATTAGATAGAACAGATAAAAAATATACAAACATTTAAAAGGCAGTATCAAGTAAGTGTTCAGTGCCAATACCAGACGCACGGAACAACACAACGCGGCACCAGCATTGCTTGTGCTTGTGAATTATGTAGAGCAACTGCAGTCGTACTCAGAGTGGTAGGTGGTGGCAACCATCGTCCACTCACTTGATGTAGTGCTGCCTACTTATTCCTTCACCTTTATCATTCTTTTTCTGTGTCTGCCCTCCTCTCTTCCTGTTTCTCCCAACTTTCCTCTCACTTTTTATTACTCTTATTTCCTTATCAGATGGCCTTGAGTGACAAGTCTAAAATTCCTTGTAAGCCAGGAAACCACATAACCAACCCATATGTGTTCCTTTAAGTTAGTGCCCCTCCCCGCAAAACAGCTAACAAAGACACATGGCCACCTCTTACGGGATAATGGCGTCTGGTTCAAGACAGATGAAGAACTGTAGGCATAGTATAAAATGGAAAATATCACGACTTTACACAAATATGTTACAAGAATATTGACTTTATAAATGCACGCAGTAAAGTATAGGGAGGGGGAGGCCAAGGATGAGATGGAGGGATGGAGTGGACAGGTATATGAAAGAGGGGGGTTTGGGCTGGGAGCAAGGCAGTGAAATGGTTTTGGACAGGGTGACTTGGAGGCAATTTGTTTGTGGCCACCCCTTACAGGATTGAGGCGTCTGACAAAAGATAGATAGGTCTAAAATTATTATACTGTATTGCTTTTACTCTAACTTGGTCTAAAAATTGTCATCTCTCCATCTTTAATGCAACTGGAACAATATATTAACACTAGAATTTAATGCCAGTTACAAAGAAGTGCTATGGAAAGGACGCAGAGCCAGAGTACTGACTTTTTCTGCAAATGAGCGATGCAAAATAAGCTGTAAAAGGATGAAAATCTGGGTGAAATTAGAGCACAAACAATACAGTCTACCAATCAAGAACAAATATCATCTTTCTCATTTAACAACAATGGTGACTCTGAAATAGTGATTAGAGAAAACACTAATGTTCCCTCTTCAGCTTGTACTGTACTCAAAAATACAATTGATTACCAGAATTCCAAAATCTACCCCAAATCATCAACCACCAGACTTGAGCATATATTCCTCTCTAAATTCAACTACAGTATACATTTTATACTTGAAGGATGCATAACCACTGCAATAGGCCAGGTCATTCATGCATGGGAGTTCTACACTAGTTTACCACACATCTGTTGCCCCAGTTGCTGTGATATGAATGAAAAATATGGACTGCAAGGTAAGAAAGACAAAACTTTCATGGGACAGGTGTAAACTGTTCTTGAAGGGACATAAGGTACTGTAGTTGGAGGGTGATGACTAGACAAAAAATTGCTGTTTTACCAGCCATTACTTATGGATATGAATTGTGGACAGTGACAGGGCAATTACGAACTGGCTGGATGGATGGACGGACAGAGAAAACTGCCAAATATTAGGATGCTTTAGCCACCTATTAGGCAGATAATTGAAAAAAAAATATTTGCAGATGGTTTGGCATGTGAGGTGGTGTGAGGATTTTGGGAGCTTGAATGATGTGTGTCTAAGTGTCTGGCCCATTTCACAGAGTATGTTGTTAGCTCTAATATTTTACATGAGTATACAGCAGGAAGGCCAAACCCTTGATCTCCCTGCATGCACCATAGAACTGTTAAATAATGGAGTGATGTGGAGCCTACTATGGTGCCCCTGTTAACTGGGGGTAAAGACACAAATGAAGTACCCATCAAAGAACCAAACCTCCACACTCTTCCCCGTGCCTCAGTGTGGTGAGGTGCTGTCTACAGCATGGGAACATCAGTTCATTGTATGGGACAGCCCCACAGGAGTGGTTGCTTACCTGCAGCTGATTGGTCTGCTCAGCAAGACAGACTATGGTTACTGAACAGCAATCCAAAAAGAGGAAAGTACCCAATGGTGACAATAGATGTATACAATAAGCCAATATACACCTTGTCTCTATGCTACTATAACTCTTTTATGTTCCAGACATTAAATATAACATTAATAATGAATGTGGAAACTTCCAGTACATTAACAGTGGATGCTCAATTTAAGGAACACCAATTTAGCGGAAGCCCGAGATAAAAGGTTTTTTCCAGTCATTTTTCCGCTACTTAAAGGAAAATTTCCGTTAAATTGAGCCTAACTCTGTTAAGGAAATTCCATACACAATAATGCATTTCTGGGAGTACTGATTATGGGTTTGGACTGCTGTGTGTAGCACTGAGAGTTAGCACAGTTGGCCAGATTTGGGTGTTCTTCTGGGATTTAGTTGAAAATAGCTCAAAATAACGGAAAAGTTTCCTTTATATTAAGCCTTGGTTACAGAACTCGATCTAAAGGGGAAATTCGAGATAACGGAATGGGGGTTGGCCAAATTAGTTCGTTAAATCAAACATCCACTGTATTTTATTCCTGCACTTGGCATACCTACCCTACTATACTATCATTAAAAACTTTCAAAAGCTGGTTGGCTCAAAGATTCTGGACCTCTGATATTCAACTGTACGAAATTTGTAGTTGTGTGAATATTATACGTCTCATAACATTTAACATTTATCACATAAATTTAAAAGAAGTGAAATGAGAAAATAGGCAATTATTACTTGACACATAAATTATTTTAAGATTATGCGAGATAATAACATATACCATATAAATTTAAAAGAAGTAACACTGACACATATATATCTTGAATCAGCAACTTCTTAAAGGAGTCAAATTTAGGTAAAATGAAGTAAACAGTAAGTGAATATTAACCTTCTCAGCCCAAACATCTTTTAAAATTCATTCTTACTATCTCTGGATAATTTTATTTAACGTAAGATAGATTTTTCACAGTAGAGAGTAAATAAAGCTTCATCAACCCCTTTCAATAACAGGGGGCTTTTCTAAGCTGAACACAATCATCTAGTTACAGCAAGAATAAATTACAATGACATTCATGCTAAATGGGTTTAATAACTTACAACACAGCCATCCTCGTACACCATAAAAACACTGTTGGCAGCTCAAATGATACAGTATTGCCAGTTCAGTTAAAACATTCTTTCCAGCTGAAGTGAAACAAGGACTTGTGGCAGTTCAACCTGAAACACTGTCAGCAGTTTAACATCCTCAATAGTGGGGCATATGTTTTGTTTTGCATGTTAACTCCAGATGATTTACGACACAGAGCTTGGAGAGACTTTCAAACTTGAAGGGTTCGATACAGCATCAAGAAAATCCTCAATAAGAAAGGGCCTTCTTTAAATGAATAACACTGTCTGGTGGCAGCAAGAATAACATAAAAACGATGTCATTTAAAATCAATGGGTTGACTGAAGTGCTCTCATCAGTTCCAATTACAGTACTTCCCTACTGTGACGATGATGTGCAGCATACAAGTGGTGGCAATGTGCACACTAGGTGAAGCTGCAGTGTCCATTCTTAAGCCAAATCTCCCATATTTCCATGCACTTTGCCAAAGGAAAGACCCTGCTCTAACCCTGATGAGGTGCCGGATCCCTAAACGGTGTGTGTACTGTACTTTACCCACTAGACAGACACACAGATGCAGTTGCTTACCTGTGGTCAACAGGTCTGCTTAACTAGACAGACCATGGTTAAATAATAACAACTCCCCCATTCTGATGACATAATCTTTTAGTCTCTTCTTGGTACCTTCAGATGATTTATTCAACTTGGGATCTCTAGTAACATGAGATTAACTAAATTCATATCTACCCTCTCCAGTTTGAAAAGCATCTGAAGGCAGCAAAAATAAAAAATCAAATACAGTATGCATGAATGGACTGAAAGGGTTAAGTGTTCAAGGAAATGGAAGTGAAGTGGTCTTGGAAAAGTAAACTGAGGCCCTCTAGGAAAATGAAGTGAAGTAGTCTTCAAAAAAGAAGTGATGCACTCTCAGAAACTGAAGTGAAGTGGTCTTGGAAACTGAAGGGATATGGCCTTGGGACCTGAAGTGAAGTGATCTCAGAAACTGATGTGAAAAGGTCTCAGAAATTGAAGTGAAGCACTGAAGTAAAGTGGTTTTGGGAACTGAAGTCATACACTCTTGGAAACAGGTGCTCTTGGCAACTCAGTAAAGTACCCCAGAAACTCAAGTGAAGCACTCTCAGAAATAAATTAAGCACGCCTGGAAACTCAAGTGAAGCGTTCGAGTTTAGCCTGGCAGGACTTAAGATGGGCAGCAATGACTCCAGCCGAGACATCTGCTGAAGCACTTAGGTCGGTGAGGTACTCAGCAATGTAGTCCAGGCACTGTTCCCTTACTGCACGTCTGTGAGTTAGAAGAGAACTATTATTATCATCATCATTATTGCCATTATCATCATTAGTTGTCCTCACAGTCACTAGGGTACCAGAAATACCATCACTATCACTGTCATTGTCAACACCACCACCATTATCTCCACCACCACTGTCAACATTATCATCGCTGTCATCATCATCATCATCACCAAAGTTACCCTGACTCTTATTCCTGGTGCTGGAAAGGGAAGCCTTCACACAAAGGCACTGATATAACTGGGTAGCTCCACTCCTGGTTAAACAAACACATCTTATGTTCCCCAGCTCAAATAAGGAGAACAGTGGACCACAGAAGGGCAACTTCAGCTCGTGGTCCACAGGGTTCACATCCAGATGAGTGTGGGGTTGCAACTACAACTACCCTAATCCCATTACCCCAACCATTACATTTCACTTTGGTTGACGTAATTACTAAGGAAATCCCTGTTGCATGTGGGTACTTTCCCCTTTATAGAAGCTGTCTGATGCATGCAAGATGAGGTTTTCATTCTGTGTACTGATGAAGTGCATTAGCTCCACTGTCATCATACAATTTTTTTATGCCTAGTGGTCTAGCAGCGTGAGGCGTTTTATTTATATATGGCCCATAAGGGTCACGTTGGGGCATGGCTAATGCCTGCCATTTCTGTTCTCCACAGGAAAACCTCCCAAAGCCTTTGGGTTAATGTGAATGTTGAAAATACTGTACTGTGCCATCCATTTATTCTCTGTGGTTGGTGAATGTGACCTATGGGCACCCGTCTGGGAAACAGTTGTGTACAGTACTATGTGCAGGTTCAAATTTCCAAGAGATGACTGGAGGCTTTGTGATGAAGTAATATCACAAAAATCTTCAGCCTGTCAATGATACTTACATGTTCTGGCCTATGGTATCTTAACCTATGGCCCTTACATCCTCCAGACTACTGCCACTCCTGCCAGAACCTGACCTGTAGTAGTCTCAGGTCCCTACAATTCAAAACGGCACTAATACAAGACTGGATGTTAACAGTGTTTTATTCCAATTTACTTCTGTTGAGGATGGAGGGAGGCTGAGGTCTGGATAAGCATGGTGATGAGGTGAGCAAGGACAGCCAGTAGATGGTGAGGTGAACGTTCTACCTCCCATACGCTCTCACCGCTGTGGTACAATCTGAAAACACAATCACAGTGGTACAATCTGAAACAGTTGCAGTAACAAATGCTCAGTCTCAAACAATGCATGGTAAAATCTCAAGAACCACATCTTAGACACACCCATGCCCTAGCTCTACTCTGGTACACTCTAAAAATACTCTAACAGTTTGGAGAATTGTATGTGAACGAGGCAGAGAAGAAGAGGGGAAGGGAGAGGGGGAAAGACCAAGGCTGAGCTGAGGGGATGGGGTGGAAAGGTAAATGAGATCAAATCCTGATAAAACTCTAGATACACTTACTTGTGATAGATATTGATAAGTTTGTTAATAGGAATGCCACAGCCCTGGAGTGTAGTGGCCACCCAAGATGTCTCAGCTTTTAGTTGCACAGACCGAATTTCACAATGCTTTATTATGTGCTCTGAAATAAAGTAAAGAAAAATGGTTAATCTGAAGTAACATAGGGGAAAGCTTGTGTATATTAACCAAATTTCCAGATAAATAGGGTTGCAGATGATGTGATACAAACACCAGTCCATATTAACTGGCTTTTTTAATAAAGTTAGTTACAGAGGATGGAAAACACACACCACGATCTATAGCTAGGACTTTTACTCTTATTTGCTACAGATTGCTTCCCCTTTTCCAGTTTGTTTCACATTGCTCAGTGGCAGAAACGATAGTGCTATGACTCCACATTCTTTCCAAAGCAGTTCTTCACAAATGGCATCATATTCTAGTACTGTAGTAATCTACTATTAAAACTTACCACTCAAGATGCAGAGATGTCAACGGTATGAAAATAAAGCACACAACAACAGAGTATGAGAGGGAAAGTTACTGCCTGTCATTAGTAGAGGAATGAGAAACATGGAAGCAAGGAACATGAAGCACACAACAAGAGTATGAGAAAGGAAGTTACTACGTGTTGTTTGGAAAGGAATAAGAAATATGGAAGGCGGGACTGTCAGAAAACTTTTATCCATGGCAGTACCTGTAGCCAAGTGCATGAATGATGGCATAATATTTAATACACATGTCAAGGTAACTTACCCAGAAGGAAATAGCTTGGGTTGCCAGAATAAAGGCGGGCAAGAGCTTTTATCTTGCTTGATAATGAATCCACTCTTGTCTCAACCGGCATTCCACTGGTGGCCTCAAGTTCACTGTCGATCAGCTTTGTCCATATTGACTGAAGGAGAAGAATAACCAATAAATCAATTGGAATTAAGCAATCCACTCCCCTACAAATCCCTCATACTAGGTTGGCCAAGTGTTCACTCACCAACAATTGTTAGAAGGCTGGAAAAATAATAAAATAGAGGTGCAGTACCCAAGGAGACTCATTCCTATCTCACAACTATGACTCACTAAATATCAAACAACCTAGAAATACCAGGGCACAATACTCATGCTTTCAGAGTGGCCCATTTCTATCAGACCAATACAAACGGGCTATAGTAGCCATGGAGACTCACTCCCAATTCATAACTCAGGCTAACTGAATTTCATGCAACTTATCTGTCTATCTATCTATCTATTGCCATAAGCTTTAATCCCGTCAGAGGTGGCCACAAACAAACTGCCACCATATCAAACAGTCCTCTGGCATTTGGCTGCCCTCCCTCCAAATCATACCCCTCTCTCTTGTATATCTCTCCACTCCATCCCTCCATCTCATCCTTGGTCTCCCCCTCCTCCTCTCCCCCTACAACCACAACATAATATTCAGGTTAGATAGTGACCCACTTTCATCAAATGAAAAACAAGTCTGTTATAGCTTACTTGGACCAGCTGAGGTTCAGAGTGTCCAGCACAGTGCACAATGGCCAGCTTGCACTCCCACAAGGCCCAAGGCTCGGCAAATTTCTCATACAGCACCGTCAGCGTCAGAAGGGCCGAGTTGAGTTGGTTTATCACATCAGCACTGGCACCCTTTGACTGGAGCGTATCTAGCACCTGTGGATGCGCAGTACAGTACTTGTGTTGTAAGAAATTTCCCACCATCATCATCATTATTATTCTTACTCTATTTCATCACCTCCACCACCACACTACTTTTTTTTATCATCATTCTTACTCTATCATGATCCTCATTACTCTTCCAACATTTCATTATCACCACCATCATATTGCATTACCATCAACATTAAGTGTTAGGTAAGAAATTTCTATACTGTCATGACCCTGCACTCACCAAAAGCTGCACTCTGGCCACTTCCTTCTTCTCTTCCAGGTGAAGCATAAAGTCTGAGTAATTAGAGGCAGTGTTCATCTCACACGAGCTGAGACACATCAGGGCACGCGACAAGTACTCTACTCGCACACTGACGGGGGTGTCACTGTGGCGGAAGAGAAAGACAATGTAAGTAACAGTAAAAGTGGCTTTTCTGACAGTAAAAGTACAAATGCAAACACGTGATCCCATGTTACTCCCTTCGAAGAGTAGGGCTAGGTTATCTGGTCCAGTACATTTAATGATAGATGATCAATCAACTTCCCCTGATGGCATAAAAACTCACATCTTGGAGCTATATCCAAGTGTGCATCAAGGCCATCACTGTACCTGAGGTTTTCCAACCACAAGACCACCAGATACCCTACTAAAAAGTCAGTCTAATATTACCCCAGCTGAGGGGTATAATCCTGACACTATGTTATTCTAGACAAGAACACTGAAAAGTACATGCACCTGGAGAATGCAAGGAGCCCCAACAGTATTTTTTCCTTCTGTTTTAGGTGAAAAAATTATTAAAGAAGAGATGGGGAATTTAGGGAATGAATAACACCCAATTTCAGTATGTGGACATATGTGGACAATTCCCCATGCTCCTGATGGGCAGTAAAGAACTGGATAATTGATGGTGCTGAGAAATAGGACAGGAGAATGTAAAGCTCCATGGTTTCTACCTTGGTAAAAAGAAGCGTCAAAAAATAAAAGCGGAAAACTGAGAAACAAACATAAAAAAGATCTAGAGATGATAATAATAATAATAAAATATATCGTTACTGAGAAGGAACTAACTATCATCAAAACCAACAGTCTCATACCCAATCTGTTCTGCCAACATCAGCAGTGTCTTTGCAGCCTTATAATAGTCGCGATTCCTCTCATAGTAGCGCCATAGCAGGTGGTTGAGCGGGGCCTGTCCATTGGAGCGTGTAAGGAAGGCTTCAAGGTAGGGAGAGTTGAGGGCAAGGAGGCGATCAGTGCGAGAGGTGTCCACAAGCCACTGGAAGAGTGTCACGTGTGCCAACTCATCTCCACTGCTGACCACTAAATTCATCATCTGTTGGAGGAAAAACAATAAGGAATGGTAAGCTTGGGTATGACATCTGAGCAAACAAGGAAGGTTTCAAGGTACGATGAGTTGAAAGCAAAGAGGCAATCAGTGGGAAAGGTGTCATCGCGCCACTGGAAGCTCATCCATGTGCCGACTAATCTCCACTGCTCACCACTAAACTGACCTTCTGTGTTGGTGGGGAAAAAGACTATAAAGACCTTTGGATAGGTGACACACCTGACTGGCATATTGAGTGTCATATATGGATGGTATAGCATTGGGTGGAATTGTGGGGATGCTGGCAGAGGTGGAGGACTGCCACTTCCATTCCCAACAAAAAAAAAAAAAAGAAATAATTTATAAATGCAAATGAAAAAAATGAAAAAAATTTCCTGTAGACTTTAGTACACACCTGATTGGCATACTGTGTGGCATCCGTGGATGGGATGGTGGGTGGTGGGGGTGTGGGCGGGCCAGGGCGGGTGGGCACACTGGGGGATGATGGGGGTGCGGATTCCGTTCCCACCAACTGATTCAGCTGGTGCATTATAAGACGGTAGCACTCCATTCTGTAAAATAATGACAGTTAAAACTCACATTTACCTTATGTTTTATGGACCATTAATCATGCTATTGTGAATTTATTCTAAACTGACAAAGATCCTTAGCCCCTCTCAGCTTAGTTGATGGCCAAGTGTAGTCAGAGTAGAGGACTGATTTGACTGGATAACCAAGGAGATTCCTTCCTACATCACAACTAAGGCTCATCAAATTTTATACAACCACAACTCAATACTGGAAGTGGCAGCGCAGCCCAGTTCCGTCAGGCAAAAACCATCTAACAACAGCTTTTGCGGGTACTTTCACCTACCTTGCTGTAAATGCAATATACCCCTGGTGGTCTTCAGGAGGCTCATTGTTCTTATAATAATGTAAAGCCAGTCCAGTTGGGTCTCGCTGCCCTGCCACACTTAGGCACAAGTCCACCACACCTTCATATGCACCACCACTGGCAAGCTGACTGCAGATACCACCCACATTTACATGCTGACCAATCTGTTTGCAGAGCTGTGGCATGGAATGAATGGATGGGTTAATCAACAATTATAAACTCATCATCATCACTACCATTGTAACCCTACTTTAGTACTCTCCATATATAAATGGGATAGGCAGGATCCAAAATGGTAGGCATAAAAGTATGAGAACTGTTCAGATTGTCCTGTTCCATGAGCCACATAACCAATGCAATGGTGTTGAAGAGGAGTGCCTTTGTGTGGTAGCACTGACATAACTAGGTGGTGGAGCTATCTGATTATACAAACATCCCTCGCCTCCTTCCCTATCCCCTGAAAAGAGGAAAATTAACTACAGGAGGGTAGCTCCAGCCTGCAGTCTATTGGGTGAAAGTCCAGACGAACCACTGGCCACACTAATGACACTAACATCCAGTGCAATAAATACACCCATCCAAGAATATGACCAACATTGCAAAAACAACAAACACAAAATGCACTGATAAACTTACTAATCATACAGACAGACTCTACAAGACATTTACTCACAGCCACTGCCTCCTTGAATCCCTTCTCCTTCTCTGCCTTGTTTGCGTTGGCTTTGGCGGCCAAGATAATCTCATTGGCTTTGGCTAACTTGGCATCCTCGACACGGTACAGACTTGGGCAAATCTCTCTCAGCCGCTCTGACACTGCATCTGATGAGGCATTATCTCCATGGTACCTGAGGAAAGACAGACATGACACTACAATGACACCTCAGGATTTTATTCTTGCTACTGCTGTATTATTTTCTTCAGTTTAGGAGCTAAATGTTTAAGCTGGGAGAGAAAAACAACCAATCCCTCATTACATGAAGTCTTCCATAAGCCAAATAAGATTAACTGGAACTGAGATGAATAAAGTAAGAAGCACAGTTTGTCCTCATTTAAAGATGTTCCACTTAGTTGTTTTATTAGTTTAAGTTGCTGATGATAAAACACTTTTCTTCACTTAAGTGGTTTGTAAAATATTACATAAATGAGTTTTATGAGACAACCCCTCAAGGGATGTCTTCTTGTGGTGGTACCAACACACCTGGTTGGCTCTGCTGCCCAGTTATAAAAGTATCCCTCAACTCCTTCGCTATCCCTCAAAAGAGGATGGTGGACTGCAGGAGAAGATTCAGCCTGTAATTTGCTGGGTTCACAGTCACCTGAGCATTGGGTTGCAATTACTGCTACTACTTACCCATCAGTCATGAATCACAAGTATGCTTACCCATCAGTCATGAATCACAAGTATACTTACCCATCAGTCATGAATCACAAGTAGGCTTACCCATCAGTCAGGAATCACAAGTATGCTTACCCATCAGTCATGAATCACAAGTATGCTTACCCATCAGTCAGGAATCACAAGTAGGCTTACCCATCAGTCATGAATCACAAGTATGCTTACCCATCAGTCATGAATCACAAGTATGCTTACCCATCAGTCAGGAATCACAAGTATGTCTCAGTTAATGCTGCTTCACTTACAGCAGCAGCCTGCCTGCACATATCCTATATTTTGCACAAGAGCTGGCTGTATTTCAAATAGGCTTACCTGTCAAGAAGTGCCATAATGAGGCCTCGACACACCTCCCGGCCTGTCAACACCAGGTCTCGTAAAGTCATTGCTCGCAGTTGCTCTCGCAGATCCTAAAAACAGATCCACAGGTGAAGATAACAGGTGAAAAATGAGACACAGGGAAAATATAATATTCATCACCACCACTGTTATTTTTTAAACCATACAGTATTTTCAACATTAGCTTCCAAAATGTATTTTATGCCACAAAATGGGAAGAGTAGGAGACAGACACAGGAAAAAGGAAAGCCAAAAGGCAGAGAAAAAAAAAGTAATAAAAAATGATTGATCAATATCCCTTCTAAGATTATGGCTTCTGGCAATAGGTCGATAGATACGTATACAGAAAGACATAGATGAATAAAAGTTACCTTATGTAGTGCAGATGTGATCTGTGTGATGCCGTGTGTGGTGAGGAGAGTAAGGAGCCGCAGCACCTCCAGGGCCTGTGACAGCAATGAACGCAGGGCCATAAGAGATGCTCGCTCTGGTCCTTCACCCAGATTTCGTCCCACACTACCACCAGTGCTACAAGAAAATAATGATGTGACAGACAGCATTAAGAGAAATATAATGATGTGGTTTGGCCATGTGGAAAGGGTGGAGTGACAGACTAACTAGGAGAGTGTATAAGTGAGGTGCAGGGGGGAAGAAAGACAGGGAGACCAAGGATGATATGGAGGGATGGAGTGGAGAGGTATGTGAGAGAGGGGATGTACAAGTACATTGGGGGGAGAGCAGTGAAATGGCAGAGGACAGGGTGACATGGAGATGATTTGTTTGTGGCCACCTCTTACAAGATTATGGCATCTGGCTATAGACAGACAGGTAGATAGGCAGAAAGACAGAAGAAAAACAGATAGATAGGTAGATAGACAGATAGTATACATTTTCTTTTTCTTTTTCACATTAACGTGTTACATTTTATTTATTTTCAAAGCATTTTTTTTTATACTAACATATACATTACATTTGACTGGATACCGAAACTTTATTTTTAAACATTAACATATCAGATCTGATTTGATTCTGAGGCAATTATTTTCACATATCACATCACAGAAAGACTTACATGTTGAGAGGCTGCAGAGGAGCGGCAGTACCTTGATTGGTTGCCAGGAACTTTGACAACAGCTCAACGTGACTAGCCAGGAAACCAACTTCCTCGGACACCATCACGCCAACCAACTGGAAATAATGAAAACTACCAGTAAAGCAATTAACCCTTTGATTTCCTCAGATTTCTTTACCATCCAGCCATCTTTCCAACCAGTACTACCCCATTAGGAGTGTAGGGGCCTGACGCTAGGGTACCCACTCCAGATATTTAAGATAAGTGACCAGCTACTCGTCTCTTAGTAGCACCAAGAGAAACAAACCCACAACAAACCCTCAGAATATAATCCTTTTGGGCCACAAACATTTGGAATGCCAGTACTAAAAAGACAATGTGGCAGCTAAAAAATTAAAAAAGTCAATCCAGCCTGGCTAATACACTACACCTGTACACCACACAAAGACACCCCTAGTCTCCAAGCATGCATCAGGCATCTACTGTGTCTCATAAAGAGGAATTTCTTTTCACCCAAATAAATTCCCAGATCAGATAATGAATGATGATGAATGAACCAACAGTGTAAAAGAGAAACTGCAGCTCACGACAGCTGCTGAAGCCACTGAATGTTACGATGTCTCTCAATTAAAAAAAAAACTTCTAAAGTTATCTGAATTACAGTCCACTGCTGGTTAAAATACCTAGGCTGAGAGAGGCTTAGTGTGTTTAACAATTTACAGATGATTCCCTGTGATATGATGTGTCAGACGGAAAAGACAAACATGTTTTACAGAAATAATGAACATGTTTTACGTACGAAGAAAGTAGGCAACCTTGTACCTGACTGTCCCAACTCACCACAGGCTTGCCATCTACTTGAACCTCCTTAACAATGGGCATCGACCAGGCCGACCGCAGCACTCTGGCCAGGTACAAGTAGAGAGCATTGTGTAGGGGTGAGAACTGTGCATCCTGGCTGACACCTGAGCTGAGGGCCTGGCCTGGTAGCGGTGTAGACATTTGTGAAGGAATGAAGTCTGAAACATGGAATCACAAAATCAATATCATCACTGGTGTACCTAGGAATCTGTCATCACTGTCATCATCATCACCATCATCAGTCATCATCATCATCATCATCATCATCATTATCATCATCATCATCACCAGCATCAGTCATCGTCATCATCACCGTCATCAGCGTCATCGTTGTTGTCACTGTCATCCTCCTTCTCATCATCATCAACATCAAACTCATCACTGTCATCATTATTATCAAAATCATCACTGTCATCATCAACACCACCTCAACTTTTCTTGCACCTTTTGATGGGGTGAGGTAGCATCCAGCAAGAAAGAAGATACATAAGATGGAAAACTATCAGTGTGGAAATGGGCTACACACTCATATCATTTAAACTCTATGCATCCTCTAGCACCACCTTCAAACATCCCAAACAGTTTCTTATTCCCATTATCAGTACCAACTATATATTTGCTTTCTGTCCCTTGCAGTGAACAAATATGAATAATAATCAGAATATATATTAATATTTCTGACTACATGAAATGAAACAAAATGAAATGAAACAGAAGCCATTTTCAGGGACTTCACATTCTGTAACATCTGAAACCTTAAAGAGATATAAACAACTTAAGCTCTTTCTTATGTTTCAATCCCACCCATTTGACTAATATTACTATACCAGTGTCCATTAGCTATTATAATTACAGTACAGTAAAACCTCCATAAGTTGGAGCCCTTTTAGTAGGGATTATGCTTGCATGGGCATATGATGTTCGTTGATGAAAATAATTTAAATTCTTCAAAAAAACGTAATAAAAGCCCTGGAAAAAACTCCCCTAAGTCGTAAAATGTCATCCAATAGAAACCCAATCTCGGCATGACACACTAGGTTCATCAAGATTCACCGATGTGACAATGTTGCACAGAAGCAATCATGTGCCCCCTAACACTTCTATATCCTACTAAAGGCCATCCTTATGCTTGAATGACACCCTCTGCAAACATGGTGATTTTTCTTTCTGATTAGTCAGGAGCAATCACATTTTGCATAAGTCGGAATTTCAGTGAAGTTGGAATGGCCTCCCCCCCCCTCAGTATTCTGACTTAAAGAGATTTTACTGTATGACATTATCATCCCATTCCTTTCCCCCACATTGAAAGGGAGTGAGGTTGTTATTGTGGCCTTATGCTCACCTGGACATGAACCCAGTGGACTACAGGCTGAACAAGGAATGAGCTGAAGGGCATCTGCATAACTAGTATATCCTTACCACCACACGAATCTGTCCCTCTCCAGCATCATGAAGTTAGGTACGACCCAGACACACAGTAAATGTGTACGTACTGTAATTGGCCGGGGTTTGTGGAGGAAACGAAGCTGTTGGTGATGGAGTGATGTTTGTACCATAGAGGAAAAGAGCACGGGTGGCCCACTCTGCAGCCTGGAAGAGACATCATTATAAGTCATTGCTGTCAGTGTCATCATCATCCTTGCCCTTTTTTCTATTAATGTAAGTGGTAGATATGATCCAGAAATGAGGGGGGGGGTGCTAAAAAGTTAAAACCATAGTAGTGAATGTGCATATAGCAAGGCTGACTGGACTATATGAGCTTACTAACCTGAGCGTTGTGGGTGTTTTGGTCAGTAGCAATGATGAGGGCAGTGGCACAGGCCTGGGCTGGAGTCATGGCATTGAAGAACTCCTTAACAAGTGGGGCCTCTGCCCCTCCTGCCTCCTCCAGCAAGTGACGCAGCTGGTCCACAGGCCGCTGGAAGGTCAGGATGTGTGCACCATTGGCTGACAGAAGAACCAACTGCCGAGGGGCATGCTGGTGCTGGGTTACCAGTAGGGGTGGTCGTGTGCCCTGTCAAAAATCAATAATTTTATACAGTCTACTTATCTACAACAAAATGAGTAGCTATCTCCTAGCTCATATACAGGGTGATTCACGAGTTTCTCCGAAAACTCTGGGAAATGCAAGCTTATGCAATTCTACGCATAAAATACTCTACAAGTATAGGTATTTAATGTAATGGTTTACAAGTGGTGAAATTTTCAAATCTGACAGATGTGAATGTGAGGCGGCCCATCTTGTTGAAAAATGATACGTCACCGTGTCTTCAGAGGCACATCTTTAAGTAACAAGGGAAGTTCATCTCTGATAAAATTAACATAGACATCTCCTGTAAGCCTCCCTTTAAAGATATGTGGTCCAATCAGCTGGTTGTCAATCATACCGCAACACACATTAACTGAAAATCCGTGTTGAAAGTTCCGTTCAGCTGTCTCCTTGGGATTTTCTTTTGACCATTAATGTGCATTACGAGTATTATGTGATCTACTGCGGGTAAATATGGCTTCATCAGTGTATAAATTGTACTTGCACAGCTGAGGATGATCTGCTAGCCAAGTACAGCAATAAAGTCGTTGAGCAGAATCCCCGGGTGGTAGATACTAACCTTGTTGTATGTGATATGCGTACAGACCTTCCCGCTTTAATGTCCTCCATACCTTCGCTTGTGGAATACAGTCGGGATGAAATTCTTCCTGTACTGATGCTAGGGCTGCGGTGTACAATTCCTACTATGCGTCATACTTCAACTTGCCTCTCCATGTAGATGTGGTGAAAACTTTTGCATCTGGCCTCCTGTTTGGATATTTCCGTTTGTATTCTCTTGCTGATGCTTCAGCGTTGCCATTGCAGAACCCATAGATAAAAATCATATCTGCATACTCCACGTTTGTAAAAGTGAATGGCGTTGTAGCGAAATGTGGGTGAAACCATCCCTGTAATAAATAGGCCTACCACACTCGCCAGCACTTGGCGGGAACTGAGCTCTGAGTATCACTTGTATTGCATCTTTACCATGTTCACTCCTTCAATAGTAGATTTATTTGTTACTTTAAAGTGACATACTTTCTATGTAGAACAATTACTTACCTGACGACTAATAAAAGAATAGTTTCATTCAGAAAGAGAAAAACGTGCAAAACTTAAAAGAAAACTGAGTAACCTGGCAACACAGCAAGACCGCCACCAGCCTGGCCGCCTCCCATTCACATGAAAGATTTGAAAATTTCACCACTTGTAAATCATTACATTAAATACCTATACTTATAGAGTATTTTATTCTTAGAATTGCACATGCTTGCATTTCCCAGAGTTTCCAGAGAAACTCGTGAATCACCCTGTATATGGTAGGTGTCCATTTGTTGGAAATATGGTTGCCACTCAACATTATTATTTCCAGCATTACAAGAAACCATTTGGCTTGCCATTCAGTGATGAGTTACCTCAAGGAAGTACTTGATCAAGTAAGTGGATGGTGAGTGCCACCACTTACCAAATACTTTAGTACTAGTACTGCATATAAATAATTCTTCATGGTAATACTACTTCCTACTAACAAACATGAAAATATATCAAGGCTGCAAGAGATGTGATCCTGGTGGACTGCAAGCTCAAACCGCCCTTCTTCTACAGCCCACTATCTTTCTTTCCGGGGATACGGGAGGGAGTGGAGGGAAGTTTGTATAATCAGGCAACTCCAATGCCCAATTATATTAGTATTGCCACAGAAAGTAATCCATCGCTAGCACTGTCAGACAGCAAGATTAAGATATAAAAATACATTAGTGACTGAGCCAAAACTATCTTCCTACCTGCACAGTTGGAGGGTTAAGGTCGGCGCACCAGAGACGAGGTGTGACATCAGCCAAGGCCCACACGTAACCATCAACAGCCAGGGTGCTCTGGGACTCAGCCAGCGTGTGGTGGTAAGGGTACTGTTCACTGCTCATTGTCCACACTGTGTCAACTTCATTACTCTCATTTGAACACAGGACCCCGGTGCCTGTGGAAAGGGAATGGATGAGATCAATACAGTACTAGAAACGGCTGTTCAAAATGATGCCATGGTTCCACTTATGGAACTCTTATATTGGTAGCTGGAAATAACAAATACCATTAACAAGCTGATGTATGAGTTTAGTGCCTTGTGTAATTTGGCTTGCTGAAAAACTTGGCAGCTGTGTCTATCATTACGAGATGTTGCAATACAGCAAAACGGTACTCTACAATATGGCCATCATCCTTTACACTTCTGCACCAACACAAAACTCGTCAAAAAACCTGAGAGAGCCCAGCTGATGATACCAAATTCGTGCTGTCTACTGGGTTCACAAGCTGTTAAGTTCCAGACCACAACAAGGAAAATGGCAAATACAAACTGAAGAACCTACCATGTGAATATAATGCCTTGTGTACTTTGGTGGGTCGGTAAACAGTAGCATTGGCGGCAAAACCAGGAGGGAGACGCACATGGAGGAGGGTGAGCTGTGAGGGACGCTGGCTGTGTCCACCATTAAGGGGTGTTGTGGTGTAGTAAAGACGCACACCAGTACCTGTAATGTGAAGATTTTGCCTACTATTTGTCAGCAATGGTTAGAAACAGATTATGGATGAGGTGGAGGGATGTGATGGAAAGGTATATGAATGAGGGTGGTGTGAGACAGTGGGGAAGACAGCCTAAAGATGGAGTACAGTGTTACAAGACGATGATACGTTCTCTGCCACTCCTTCTGAGATTAAGGCAACTGGTTTTATACTGAAAGATATACACACAGACAGGTTAAAGTCAATCCATATTATCTCTTTTGGACCCCAGAGGACTTGATGCAAGGCTGATAATTTGTTAAGTCAGTTCCAAAATTAAAGCTTCTAGCAGTACAGTACATTATAGAGTATTTAGTCACTTTACATGAGTTCAAGTAACACACGTTTCCAAAAACAGCTCCGTAAACAAAAATAATGTTCATAACTAAAATGTTTGAAGGTGCAGTGATGTCATGACTTAAATTCTCACTGCTGCAATCTACCAGTGTGCTCTTACAGATCACAGATATAATTACTATAACCTCATATTCAGGTTGATTATTTTTAATCAATAATGACTTTCAAAATGTGAAATATACCAGTATATTATTTTATTTTGGAAGATAAGTTTCACTTAAATCACTTAACATGGTATTTCTAAGAACATTATATAGTATACAGTATTCAATGAGGCATTACTGACGAGGAACCCTGACAACACCAACATTGCCATCATCATCATCTTCCTAACCTTTACATTCCACCTTCCTTCATATACTGGTCTCCAACAATCAATCAAATATCCATACCTGTAACAACCACCAGGTGTATGTGTGGAGACTCACTGGCACTGATGGGACACAGACTCACAACACCCTTGAAGTTGGCTTTGTCCACTGTTCTGAAAGACAAGGTATAATTCATTACAAGAATAATGGAACGACCAGTGTTTTCTTCTTTAACATTCATATTAACCTATACCCTGCTGTTGCTGCTTTTGTTTAACCCATCTGTTTGGCCAAGAAGACCCATCAACCACAGGTAAGCAACTGCTTCTGTGGAGCCATCCTACAGGTATGTTACAGCACATATACAATGTGTGGGATCCAGCACGCCCTTGTGGTAGACAGCACTGCACCAAGATTGAACCAGGTTCCTTCCCTTTGTGAGGTGCAGGGAAATAAGAGGCTTGGCTCCTGGGTGGACTCAGGGTGCACAGCATCAAAACATGTAGGCTTCTTGTTAGTACTGCATATATTTCCTCTTGTACAGCAAGGTAGGTAAAGCCTCAAGAATAGAAGGAGAACACTTATAGGTATGAGCAGATGTATCAAAGAACTATACACCATACTTTCATTACTTCATACTATATGGCCTTGTAAAACCCAAAACATGAGTGCCTGCATTCACAACCACTAACTCACTTTGCCACCTGCAGGGCTGCGTTCATAACAGTATTGTGTGTGACGGAAAGAACGCGACACATCCCCTTCCCCTCATTCTCCAGGTCATACACCGTCACTGTCCCCTTGTCGCTTAAGGTGTACAAGATGTGTCGGCTGTCGTCTATCTCAATCTGTGGAAGAAAACATCACTTTATTAACTCTTCAAACTCAGATCATTACTTAAACTTTATTCTTCCTACCTTCAGATGATTACTCAGCTTACAGGAGATTTTTTGTTTTAAAATTGGATGTGTTCTGTACAGCCTTAAATTCCCTAACACTGTTAGATAGGTGTTGGAGAGGGATGCCTTCATGCGGTGGCACTGATATAGCCTAGTAAGTATGCTGTTCAGCTTTACAAACATCCCTCAGCTCCCTACCTATTCCTACAATGGTGGACTGCCAGAAAAAGGTAACTTCAGCCTGCAGTTCACTAGGTTCAAGTTCAATCTGGGACTTCTGCTACTAAAACTACTATGGTATTACAAGACATCACTAACCTGGTTAATGGGGTCATCCTCTGAGAAGGCCAAGAAGGGCAGGATATACGAGATGGCAGACTTGGAGTGATTTACCTTCTGGCACTTCCGGCTAAACCACCCATCCTCAGCCTAAAATATAACACACATATGTTACTCATCATCATCATTTTTGCCTCCTTCTCCCACCTAAGTATTGGGTATGATAAGAGAACAAAGTATCCTCAGTCTAAAATATACAATGACAGTTGATCAACACCATCATCAACATCATCATCATGACCCTTATCCTCTGTCTGAAGACAGGGAGACTCTCAGTTCATCTCATACCTTTACAACTGGTCTCTGATGAAGTGGGAGGATAAAGAGATAAAATAAAAAATTAAAAAAGTACCAATATACAGCAAACAGGACATTACTGCACACTCTGACTTAAAAATTTATATACATTTTACTACAACACATTCTCTATACGGCAAGATGACAAAATGCTTCATCTAGACAAGCTTTTTAATACACCATGGGCACTGCAGATTTTTCCTAGGCCACAGTTTATGGGATAAACATCCTTCCCAATTCAATTTTCTCTCCATTCACCATCACTTCCCACTGAAGTCCTACCTGATACACCAGCTCATAAAGGCATCCATCCTTGGCCCCCATGAAGATTCGACCATTAGATGTGCCCTTGATAGTGAGCACGTATGAGCCATCTGTAGGCACTGAGAACAGAGGCTCCGGCAACAGGTGCATCCCAGAATTTCCCTCACCTGTAACACAACACAAGTGCTAGTCCCATTTATAGGACAAACTATTTTTTATAAAACAGAAAGCTGGCACATTAATGAGTAAATGATTAAACAGGATCTACACCACTCATGTTGTTCTGGTTCCAGGCTCATCTAGACATGAACTCAGCAATGAAAGCTAAGTTGCCCTTCTCCAGTAGTACAATCTCCATTTTGAGGGATGAGGGGAGCTGATGGTTGTTGTAAAATAGTGATATCAGTGTCACTTCATGAAGGCATCCCTCAAAACTGTAAATATTTGCAAAGATATAAGAAGAGAGACAGTACTTTATTCATAAAAAACACATACATGAAGAGTTACAAAATACTGAATATGCTGCTACTTATAAACTGAATATTTGCAAGGGCATCATCATCATCATCCTGGCCCTGTTTCCCACCTGAAAGATCAAGTGAGGTATGATCTACAAACAACGACTGAGAAAGTACAAAAGTGGAGAACCATGAACAACATATCAAGTAAAATGGACAACACGAAGACTTTTTGCAGCTGAACAGTCAAGAACAATGAACTTACCATCTGCAGTCTGGGAGAAGGACACTCCAAGCAACACAATCTCCGAGGTGGTGGTGAGGCACAGAAGGTGTTCAATGTATGGCTTGAACACTCCTGCTTTAGGCTTGACCAGCCCCACACTAAGGATGGTTTCATGCAGACCATCAAAATATGCCAGGTCACTCCTAAATCAATAAATAAATAAACAGTTAATACGGAGGCTTCCTAGCACTGCTCCCTTCATGAAGCATTTGGCATACTATCCTTAAGATTATTTTCTAATGCAGGTTATTTAACATCTTTCATACCAAAACTCATGCATCAATGATGAAAAAAGAGACTTATCACCATGACATATGCTGGGATAAACTGATAATAAGAAAGTGGCAAGAAACTTTCTACTTTTGAAATAAAACTCCCCCAAGTTAAGTTCAAAATTATAATAAAAATACAGAGGAACCTTCCTAACTCACAGTATCCCAGCTAAAATAAAAGGAATCTAGCATACCTTCTCCCCATCACAATATTCACTGAAAACTGTGAATCAGGGTCACCGTCATTACATTACATGTCCTCTAAACTTATACAGAATATGTGGAAAGGATGGAGAGCCACAGCATTGTCTTTTTCTGCCACTGACCTACAAGAAATAAACTACACAAGCTCAAGAATATGGACCAGGTTAATCTGCAAGTACTATAGACAACAAAGCTCCTGTCTTCGCACAAATAAACATACCCATCCTCGTACAACCACACATATATGTCGTTGTCGATGGTCAGCCACGCTCGGTTGATTTCAGGAAAGAGTCCCATCATACAGTTACATTGCATGTCTGTTTGTAATTGTTAAGGAAAAACTGAGACAATTTAAAAAGGTAATAGTGCAATCAATCAATCATCAGGCTTTCTTCCCTTCACTTCATATCATCATTCATATCTGTCTATCCCATCCTTGGTATACACAATCAATCAGTCAATCATCAGGCTGCCCTTCCTCTGGCTCACATCACCCTCATACACCTATCCACACCGTCCCTCCACCTCACTCTTCGTTTCATCTCCCCCTTCATTTCCAGACACGAGTGGGTATAAAGGGGTTAAAAATGTACTTTGTGAGCATAAGAGGATACGTTGGAAGTGGTGCATCAGCTCGGATGGGAGGGGAACCTTGCGAGTGGTGTGGAGGTGTCGGGCTGAGCGCAGGTCACCGCTGTTTGGGTAGTCACTTTCACTCAACCCACTGACTGTTGCACAACCTGTTAACACATTGTATCAGCTACAAATATACTGAAAGAATGGCAGAATAAACTAGAAGGAATTAACTGGCTCCAGATCCACATTTCATCCAGCCTCATACAACCACAAAAGTAACAACAGATTCAACTTACTCTAAGACTCATATGTAGTCAGGCAGTGATAACTGAGGTGTTCATCCACTAGTCTGCTGGCCAATGAGGAGCTTAAAGTGAAATGTATAATGAAGGCTAAAGCTAACTCCTTACAGTTTTGATTCCTAAGCTGAACAAAACCATGCAGGGATAGACAAGGAAATAATGTGACCCAGTGAGACACTTGGTGGCATCGTGATAGAGTTCTTGGGTCAGAATACACTGTGGTCCTTGTGCTATATAAAGTCCCAGGGGTGGCTAGAGGTACAGTATTTCTATCATGTGAATGGTAGGTCAATCTCCTACCCTCAGACTATGAAGGGGGTAAAATGGAAGTGGCATTTCTATCTATCTACAGCTAGGCACCTTAATCCTGTAAGAAGCCTCCATGTTGCCCTGTCCCCTGCCATTTTGATGCCCTCCCAATTTACACCCTCCTTTCTCATAAACCTCCCTACTCCATCCCTTAAATGGACCCGAATCCCCATCCACCTTGATACCACTACAGACTAATGGACTCAACCTACTCTGTGGTGATACTCGTAAGCGGTCGAGCAGAGAGGGGAAGCTGGAGTCATAGCTGAGGTGTTTATCCACCAACCTCCCTGCCACCTCCAGGTCCTGAGCCCCTCCGTCCCCTCCACCTCCATTCCCGCTGCTGAAGCTGAGGGTGGAGCTCAGTGTGTTCTGCTGCATCTGGACAAAGGAAATGCCACATTTGCCGATGTATAAGGCAGCTCTTGAACCTCATTAAAAAAATGCCCAAAACTGGGAGTCGTCTAAACACCAGGTATAAAATTCTAACCTCTACCTCCTGTGGTTATGGGATCCATAGAAGTAATGGGGAACATCGGCAAACACTCACCCTGACTCTTGTTTCACTGAATATAGTACAGTACATATGCTTCCAAAAACTGTTGAAATTACTAACATCATCATCAAACAATTTGTCTTCTATATGAAGGCAAATTTTTATAAAAATATCTCCTGAATACAGCCATAAGGACAACAGAAAATGATTAACCTGTTGAGCACACGCCAAAAATGACACATGTCACACTCGGTCTGAGAGTGACTGGCTGGGCTGTTTGCCAACAAGGACAGGGTTACCAGATCTGAAGCAATGTTCATTACCAAGTTCCTCAGTTTCATTGCCAAGCTGATTTTTTCCATTCTAGCTGCCACTAATTCATAAGCAGCAACAGTCTCTTTGCATTAACATCTTATTTCCAGCAACCACAAACCCCAACATGGCTCCAAGTGATAAATGAAGACAATATGAGGCTTGTTTTAAGTTGAAAATGGTAGAATATGCCAAATGATCCAATAATTGTCCTGCTGCGAGAGAATGTGGTGTGACAGAAGATGGTACGAGCATGGAGATTAATAGAACACTTACTAGTACTCAAGGATATGCCTAAGCATAAATGTGCAGAGAAAAAAAGTGCACAGTGGCAAATTTTGGAGAAGCATGTAGCTGAAATGGTCTGTCAACAGCACCAAAATGGGTACATTGTTACAAGAAACAAAACTTGTATTTGGGCACTCATGTGGGTCAGAGAAAACAAAAAGCACAGCAAAGATTTCAAAGCAGCAGTTTAATAGAGTTCTCATTTCATGGAAAGACATGATCTAGTACTGAGACACAAAAAAAATAGCACAGCAATTACCAAAGGATCTTGAATACACGATTACCAATTTCCAACAACACATCATATGCCTATACAAGAAGCAACATCGGGAATATGGATGAAACTCCAATGAATTCTGATATGGTTGGAAATCAAACTGTTGACGAGAAAGGTGCAAAAACAGTGTTAGTGAAAAACAAGAGGACACAAGAAGACATGCTTTACAAGAGCACTTTTGTGTATGGCAGACAGAACCAAACTGAGCCCAATGATATCTTCAAGAGAAAAACGATGACAAAAATAAAGTTCCCCACTGGAGTTTTTGTTCACGTCAATGAGAAAGAGTGGACGGACAAAAGTCTGGCTTAAATGATAAGGATTTTGGTTAGGTTAGGTGACATTTGATGTTGGTTAATGCCTAAAATGGCTTGAAATTCACCAGTTTATTTATTTTCACCATTACAGAGAACTACACTACAGTGTTTACAAACAACACCACAGTACAGACCCATCAATATCTCGCTTAGTTTTAATTTGCCAAAGAAATGTCACAAAACAAAGTTGACTTCGAACTGTCCAACAGAATGGTTCTCAGTCTTATTTCTTAGGAATCTGGTGTTATGATTTTGTAAACATTATCTCAGTGTGGAAGCAATGTGCTCAAAACCATCCCATCTGAGGTTAATTATTTCCTCAATTTTTCCATTAATTTTTCAATATGGCAACTGTATCCCTGCATTACAATTTTCCTTGTTCCATAATTTCAGTTTCTTTCCCATACAAGCATTCTTCCTTGTCTTTCTCAAACATACAAACAGGCAGGTCCTACTGATCAATAATGCTCAAATATTTTCAGATAACTAAACTGGCAATCTCCTAGATCTGAAAATACACAACACTGCTCTGCGGTGGAGGAAACACAAGCCAATGTTTGCTTGGTGACTTGGTAATAAAAGTGGGTTAAGAGAAGAAAGCAATCATTATACATACTATTCTTTATCATACATACTATTCTTTATCATATTAATACGCTCTGGCTCCTACGATTCACTCAGCTCAATAAAATCATCAGGTGGTGGATGGAACTGATAACTTGTCCCATCATAAAAAGTTATGATGGCAGTATTAGCACTCTCCGGCTCGTGATTCACTCTCAGCTATATAAAGCGGTCTGGTATCAGCTGAGGTAAAATACTAGAGCTATCTCGACCATGAATGGGCTAAGCACAGAGCCTTGGATAAACAACACCTAGACAAATATGACAACACGAGACAAGCTTAGGGCACCGCATAATTAAACACATTTGTCTTAATAAATACACACATATAAAACATTTTATAAATTCAGTGGACTAAATAAAAGTAGCTTACGGCCGCGTGAGGCACAGACTACCCAGAAGACATAAGAAATTCCCACGGTGACACGAAATAAAATTTAAATTCCGTCGGCAGCAAGAAACGCGCCAGACATAACACAACCTGTTCGGACTGCAGCTCTAACTTCGGGTTTATATTTTTTCAATATTTATGAGTTCTTGAGTTATTCTAGGTTTTTAAAAATCAAACCAATTAGGTCTTATGCTTATTTCTAATACATTAGGGAGTGACTTGCTCTTGCTCACAATTTAAATGCCGCAAATTATTCAAATGGAAGTGAGGAGCTTTGACTTCGGCTTCATAAAGCCACCTGAAATCATACAATGTATGCATAACATGAGTGTCTGAAGTTCATTTTGATAATTAAGCTGAGCCTGTATGCTCATTCCAAAATTTTCAAGGCCTAATGGGCATTCACAGTTAAAAACTCCACTGCTATGATTTATTTATATGGAAGAGTTAATACACAGCTATTGAAATTGTCCTTAGAATTCACATACTATAAAAATGTGTGTATAGTTTCTTCTTATTTGCCCTCAGATATGATGTGAAGTGGTGCAGCATATATGGAAAATCTCCTCTTGTCTCAAGTGCTGCCACTTTTATGCATGAGGCAAAATGATGACACGAAACATTTCCTTAATAAATACCAACTCTTATTTGATTATGGAATTATACTTTTTATTTATCTATAATATTAGTATAAAATGATGCAAAGCTTTCTCTACAGAATGTTTAGAAGTGTCGGAAAGGTATTAGAACTTTCACTTTAAGGAATCTCGTACTATAGAATCTTCCTTGATAGAATCGAGTTCTAAAGTTCTGTGACCTGGTTCCATATTTACACACTTTCTTGCGTTTATGATTAGCATATATTTGGTTATATATTTATCAGTCTTCACTCTAGCAGCTTCCAAGCATTTTCGAACCAGTTGGGAGTAAATATTACAGTAAAAAATGCCAAAATTATAACAACTTTCGGCATTAATAGGCTAAATAGGAAGATTGTTTATCTAGCTACCTTAAGATCCTTTATAAACAGAGTCAAGGATTCTGGCGTTTATACTTCCATGTCGATGTTTTCTGAAAGTGACAGAGGGTGAGGACCTTTTACTCATGAAAAAGAATCTCAGTAGGTTAATGGAGTGCTTGATTCTCACTTAGACGATAAGAGGTAAGTTTGTGTTCCCTCAGAGTAGTATTTTGTGGTATATGAGTAAGAGTTGGACGTTGTGGGTACTAAATATGGGAGGTCATGATGCTGAGTGAGACGAGACACCTGCCTGGCGAACTTGGTCAGCCCAGGTCAGCAGCGGATCATGGGTGGGATTCACAAACATATTTACAACTAATTCCCAGTCGAATTTCAGATATGTTTTTGCAGGAAGGACAAGGAGAGAAGAGGTTGCAGAATCATCCCACGTCTCTTGTTCCTCGTACAAAAACAAAGCATAGTTATGTGTGGAGAAATATAGGTTATATTTATTTGGGATTTTTGTATGTTATCTTGTTCCTCCGACAGATAGAAATTTTAATTATGAAGGAAGACATGTCGTAAGTTTGCCATTATTTATTTTTGCTTGGCCTTTGTTCCTCCTACAGAAAGAAACCTTAGTTCCAAGAGAAGAAGAAAACTTGGTTATGTTTATTTGTACATGTCTCATCGTCCTTGTCCAAAAATAAGATCTACACCACAGAGTTAGTCAAAGCACCAGAGTTTTGTGACCTCCTGGTGAGCGGAGCAGGAGCACACAGGCACGTGTTGAGTCTGTGGCATCCACGGGCGAGAATGAGAGTGCGGTGGTATTCTTGGCACCCCAAATAAGCCATTCCCGTGACAGATTCCAATTGGCTGGCACATAGCAAGTGTTTTTATTGGCTCTCGAGTTTGGGGATTTCCCCTGGCACCGATTGGCTACCGCTTACGAGCTGGTTGAGACTCCCAACACCGGATATTGCATTGGACCACCGGTTGAGGCCTTTTTCAGTGCCGGATATTGCAAAAATTGGCCGGGTCTTGCTATCATAGAGCCAAGATACAGTAGCTGTGCTGGATATTGCGTTGGGCCGGATATTTGCACCAACAGATAGTTGAGAGTTCACTGGAATCTGTTTCACTGCTTTCATATTGAAAAGTTTGTTGTATTACCTGTATATAAATATACATCTTATAATCAGATTAGCTATATTGTTTAACAGAGGATGTTCCATTGTCACACATTATACTGTATGCATTTAGCAACAAGAGTGCGTAAAATAGGGACTGGATTTCCTCCAATAGGGTTCCCCCGGATGTAATGGAATAGGCAGTTTAACACACAGGTTAGTAGCTAAAGTACTGTTTTATTACGTTACTCCTACAAAGAGAAAGAACAGTTATGAGATGAATACTGTAGGTTGAATTCATTTTTGTATGGCTTGTTCCTCCTACAGGAAGAAATCTCAGTGTTTATAAGTTTGATTTTTTACAGAAGATGAAGAGAGGATGAAAAACAATTTTAAATTAATTCCATACACCAGATTGCAGGTGTCCTCCATTCATAAAAAGCCTGTAACAGTTAGACTTGAACAGCTGTAGGTTGAAGTTTGGGGGGAAACTAAGCAGGGGAAGCAAGTTCCAAAGAGAAGCAGGTCGGGGAATTAATGAATTATGATAGACATACGTTTTGCAATATGGCAGTGTGACAGTCCAGTCATGAGCACTACCAGATGCTCATGTAGCACAGGGAAAGGTGTGGAGAGGTGGCACAATAGATGCAACTTCATCTGAGCATTTGCCATATAAGTATTTGTCAAATAATACAAGGGAGGCAACATTCCTTCATACTTGTCGGGGAGGTAGTTCATTTATACAGTATTTATTTATTTATTTATTTTTTATTTTGTATTTAGCAGGACAGTGAGGTAAAATGGCATCCAGTTCGGTCAGCCAGGAAGATGTGGATCTGGACTTTGAGACCTCCTCACGTCGGTCCCGCATTCGCACCGCCCGCGCCCGCAACATCAACCCTACGTCACGCCCAGGTACGTTAGGCTTCCATGTGATTTTAATAACAGAAAAATTATCATTATTGTTATTTTATACAGATGTCTTTTTCCACCAAAGGATGAGGTGAGATTGTGTCAAGATTGGAAGAAAAAACTTGTCAGAAGAATGCAGAATACAGTACACCAGTAAACAGCGGTAAATACAACATCCACACCTAGGTATAGCACTCAGCCTATTGCATTTTTTTTTTACAATAGAAAACTACAACTGCAACAAATACAACAAAGCAGCATGCCCAGTGAAATAAATCTGGACTGAAATGAAGACCAAAAGCTATCATTTTGAACCCTTGCAGTGTGAGAGGTCTTAAGGTGAATGAAATTGAGTGGATGTGAAGAGAACAAGTTTTTAAAAAATGCCATCAATCTATAAGGTTTTATGAAGATTTTTATAACTACTGCAGTACAAGAACTCCTTCCTAAGCTAAAGAAAATCATCTGGAGGTAGCAAGAAATAAAAGGAAAGGGTTACTTTGTGTTTCAGATCGTATCACTTCCTTAATCCTCATAAAATCATTTGTGGTATGAGGAACAAAGCCAGGATTCCATAGTCTTGAATGGTGAGTGAATGGAAGTGTGGCTTATTCAGTTGGGCAAACCTTGGCAAGTATCTCAGTGAAGTTTTTTTTCTGGCTCTCTGCACCCTACCTCACCCCACTTTAGCGTGGGAAAGAGGTGTGGATGATGATGGTGATAAGTGGTAAATCCATACTACTAGACTTTTCACATAAGCTGTATGAAATCATCCGTAGTTAACAAGAATAAAGTGAAAAAAAGAAAACATAACTTCAGAGTATTTAATCTGTTCTGTTAGAATTCTCCTTTAAATTACATAAAATTTTCCACAGGTCGTAAGAGTAAAGTAAAGAATTGAACATCATACAGAAAGAGTTAAATGCTCCACTACAGTGATGTGTTTATACTTCATTCTTTTATACAGGGAGGCTTTTCAAGGTGGAGGGAGCAGATGTAGCTTTTATTATCCCTTTTAATTAGGGAGGGCTTTCTTATTTCGAACAAAGTCATTTAAAGTTGAAGAAGGGCCATGATAAAGCATATCTGCAGGTGCTATCTTTGCAGTCTCTTATCTTGGCTATCTCATTGTTTCTCATGATAAGGCCAGTCAGTAACTGTACAAGGAAGCAGTATGGACCACCTGGAGGAGATATGTAGGAACTTTGGCATTGTATATTAATGGTTCTTATTTTTAGTCAGAGATGTGTTCCTGTATTGCTGTTTGCCGTATTTTGAACTGGGGACACTGTCATATCTTTATAAGTACTGGAAGAAATGACTGTGTAGCCATTTATTAGAGTGGTGTTTGTCACAAAGATCCAATAGTTTTGAATATGATGTACCCATAACATATCGATTTTATGCTTATTTTCCATACAGGATAAATCAGACAGCTGTACCTTATACCAGTCTTCCAATTTCCTCTGTTCTGCAGTAGCTCTCTAGTTATACCTGAAGATCTTAAAGCAGCATACTACCTCATCCTGTGTCTTCCTCAGTGTACTTTGCCTGGAACTGCAGTGACTATTACTGCGTTTTATTCTTTCCACTGCCAGTTGGTGTTATTAGCATAGGCAAGAGTGTAGTCAACAGATTGGAAGCATTCAGCTCTGCAATCTCTGTTGCTCTGTTATGACCACATATATTCTTGCTCTATGACCACATATATTCTTGCTCTGTTACTACCACAATTTTATTAAATATTCTGCTGCAGTACTGCCAAATTATTATTCTGATCTTAGAGTACCGTTATTAATGTGTTAGATATAATCACATTTATCCCTTGTCTGCAGCTTCAGCTATCATGTTTTATTCTCAAAATTACTCATTCCTTCATCCTAGAGGGAGTTCCCTTGAACAAATTGTCTCCATGTCACTCCATCATCTATCAGCAAACTGCCTTCCCTCCAACTCACATGCACTCTCTCATATACCTCTCAACCTCATCCCTCCATCTCATCCTTAGTCTCCTCCCCTCAAACTCACACACTTTTCTAGTCAGTCATTTATTCTTTTTAATATATATAAATTGTACCCCCATCAGGTGAAGCAGATGAGGAGTGTGAGGGCAGTGAGCGTGATGCAGGGACGGGTGGGCTGTTCCCTGGTGCCCCAGACCATGATGCCAGTCCAAAGCCAGCTACCAGAATCAAAGACAAGCGCCCTAACAGGTAGAAATCAAATCTTTTCTTTCCTTTACGTACATTTCCTCACCTTACCTTATCTTACCTTACCTTACCTTACCTTACCTTACCTTAACTTACCTTAACTGACATTTGCAGATTTCTTGCGGTAACGTTTCATGAATATACACCAGTATGCCTCTTTATCACATCGACGTAAAGAAGAAACTTTGTACAACATATAATGGAATGCAACATCCATTCAGAAGTATTTGCCATTGGGGAAAAAATCCAGACAGCAAGAATGCTGACTGAGACACTTTCAATTTCCTGTTTTCAGATAATGTACTTTGTGGGGTGAGTGTACATATAAATTAATGTTTTGATATCCTTAGGCCGAACCACACCAACAAGGGGAAGCAGCAGCGTGACAGGCGGAAGCTGAGAGAGAAGAGACGCAGCACAGGGGTTGTACATCTGCCCTCTACTGAGGTTAGTATTTTTGTCATTATACTTATTATCGTTGTCAGTATTACTTTATTACAGTGGTTGGGTATGGTCCAAAAATATCATCATCATTGTCATCGTCACTGTTGCCTGTCAGTGAATGACTAAATTATCATCATCATCATTATCATCCAGAATATTTCCCATTAAAATAGTGTATGAAAGGGGTATAATGTTTTCCTGTACAATCAGTAAGTGGCAGTATCACCATCTTCATCATCATCTCCATCACCATCATCATTCAGTCCCCTAACTGAAATAAAACCCCAACCACTCCTCTCTCTACAGTCAACAGGAGGCAGCACAGGAGAGGACGAGGAACTTCTCTCAATGACGGCTGAGACACGGCGCAACACGCACTACAACGAACACCCGGAGAAGGACAAGGAGAAAGCCACCTCCGACCATCATCATCATCATCACCATCACCACCACCATCACTCCACCGCTGCAGGACCCAACCCAGTCCCAAAGAAGTCCTTCACCAGTCATAGGAACAAGAGGTGATGAGATTTTATTTTGTGTGTGTGTGTGTGTGTGTGTGTGTGTGTGTGTGTGTGTGTATTTTTGTAATTTATCATCATCATGTTAAGCAGAATAAATTTATCTTATCAAGCAGAAGCTAACAATAAAGTAAAGAAGATATCATCACACTGAAAGGATTAATAGTTTTGTGTGTTGCAGTCCAAGTGACCTGGAAGCAGATGATGAGGACAACCAGGACTATGACTCGTTGACAATGAGCGATTCAACACTGTCCCTGGTCCAGCCGTCATCGGCTGCCACCACGGTCCACCCCACAGCATCCACACTCACATCCACACGCCCTCCCGCCAATGGACGCCCTGCCACGCCAACTTCAGAGAGTGTGGATGAGGTAGGAATGTCACCCAGCAGTATTATGGACGTGGATGCCCGATGACCTGGTAGTTAGAACACCCAGATCAGAATGAGAGTCTTGCCTTGTGCACATGGGTTTGGGTACCCCAAAAGACAGATGATTTCTGCAATATTGATTCTGTAATGCCACATGAAACATAGGTTAGCTGTCTACTGTGAAATGGCCCTGGATTGCAGTATGGTAGTTGAGAGGTTTCTTAAGTGAGAAATCCATCATCTAGCCTTGGCCAGGCATTTTAGGTGAGTAACCCCTTACTTGTATAAAAGTGGCATTACACGAGTAGTTGATCCCAGCCACCTGTCAGATTCAAACCCTTATGAGTCACACTTGGAGTACCATAACCCATATGTCTCAGGTAATGTTTCAGACTATCTTACTACAATACCAGCCTCACTTTCCCTTGAGTGGCATTATGTGATAAATAAACCCTGATCACCTCTTGGATGTAAACTTACAGGCCCCATCTGGTTGGAGCACCTTAACACACCAGATCACCACACATCATTACCACCTAGTGATACAAATGGTTTCTTGGGTTACAAGATACAGTTTGGTTTGTCACTCAGTATTGAGTCACCATAACATTGCACTACATTGAGTGAGTGGAGGGTGAGTGTCCCCACCTACCATAGTTAGAACTAATCTATCTATCTATCTATCTATCTGTTTGTTGCTGAATGGCTTAATCTTGTAAGGGGTGGGCACAAATAAATCTCCATATTGCCTTGTCTTCTGCCAATTTGTCTGCCCATCCTCCATTTCACACCCACTCTCTCATATGTATTTCCACACTCTCCTCCTGTTTCCTCCTTGTTCTCCTCCCACTCTTCCCCCTTCACCTTTCTCACATACACTCCAGTAGTCAGTCTCCCTGTCCATCCTCTCCACATGGCTAAAAAAAAAAAAAAAAAATGGCTAAACCATCTCCAAGTATTTGAAATTAATAATGTTAAAAAAAAATTATGCATTGCAGCTGTTGGAGTCAGCCCGTGAAGAGAACCGTCGTTTGCTGGGTCTGCTTGAGGAGCGTGACCGTCGCATCTCCTCGCTGGAATCCCGGCTGTCCCTCATGACTGGGGAACTCACCCAGGCGTGCACTGAGCGCTCAAACCTACGTGCTGAAAATACGGCGCTAATACGAGCAATGGCATCACTCACTGCTAAGTAGGTTGGAGGTGCAGGCAGCTAAATTGGGGACCTTAATCTTCTCACTGTTGTATTCTGGTGGCAAAGGGGGCTTTATAGCTTGTCTTCCTTAGGGATTTATTTTGCATGTTAGAGGATGTGTGTGTTTGAGAGAGGACAGTTTGATGGTGGAGGACAGGGTGACATGGAGGTGATATGTTTGTGGTCACCCTTTCCAGAATTTAGGTGTCTGGCCATAGATAGATACATAGACACCTTAACCTTCTGTGTTATGTATATCATTTCAATATCAACAGTATTTCCATCAGTAACATACAAGAAGATATTGAGGTGTAAAGTGCATAGTAAATTGCTAAGGAAAAACTGTAAGGAACCTCCAGAGCCACACAGAATATGACCCTCACTTCAGTGATGGCTTTTATATTTTATTCTTGCTACCTTCAGCAGGTTTTATTCAGCTTAGGAAAGGCTTCAGGTAATGTCAAGAGTAATACCGTACAGTAAACCTTCATCTTTCCTGGTGCAGCACATTTTTTTTTTTTTTTTTTTTTTTTTTTTGAGGAGGAGGAGGGGGGAGGGAAGGGGAAACAGAAGTGAGATGAGGGGATAAAGATTTATATGAGAGAGGGAAGGGTGTGAGTTGAAAGAAGAGCATCCAAATGAACAGGGTGACATGGAGCTGATTTGTTTGTGGCCACCCCTTACAGGATAAAGATGTCTGGCTATAGGTGTATAACCATCACATAATAAACTTTAAAGTGTATTGTGGGATAACTTAACAAAATTTAAGTCATCTAAGAATGCACTTAAAGCAAGTAAATTTCAATGTCTGCTGGTGTGTGGGACAGTGCAAAAGGTATTTAGCCATTTGACAGTTAAGGTATGTGTGGGAATCTTTTGCAATTGTCATTACTCTGCAGAAATTTGTTTTTCACTGGTGTCCTTGTGTCATAACCCTTGTGAAAGTTGAGGGCTTACTGTACAAGTCTTGCTGTTATTTACCACTGAAGAGGTCACAACTTATAACAGCAAATTAGATTATTTAACTCATACCGTCCCATGAGGTATGTCTCATTTTATTTTTGCATGCACACAAAAACCCTGTATACATAAGGGTTACTGTATATGATTTTATTGGAATTAGAACAGGCATTTCGTGCAGGCATTCGTCACTGTCTGTCAGTGATGACCGGTGAGGCGTTTACCGGGTGCTCAAACCTATGCACCAAGAACACTGCACTAATACAAGCAATGGCCATACTTGCTGCTATGTAGGTTGCAACTCATGGCAGCTGAATAGCAGAGACTTAGTTTAAACTTGGCATTTTGGATGCACCTGCTCCTGTATGCATGTACTTGGACACTCTTGGAAAAAGGAAAAAGAAAACAGAAATCCCCCAAAGCAAACCAAAGCAGTTAGACACAGTTTTGCAGAAAAAGAAATAAAAGAAACAAAAATATCCCCCATAAAAGCAAGCAAACTAACTTAGAAGAGTGAGCTTGTTTCAAAATGATCAGCTATTGTGTAATGTTCCCATAGATGTGCAACAAATGATTTATAATAGTTTTGGGGTGATTTTTTTTTATCATTATCATTATTATTATTATTAGCATTATTATTATTATTATCATTATTATTGTTACAGTATTATTTATTTACATATTAAGATTGCATCCAAGAGTGTGCATATTGATTTAGCTGTGTCCATAATGACGAGTTTACCTGAGTCCTCTCAGTGTGATAATGGCTTTGGTGCTTCATCTTGCTTCCTTCAGAGGGTGTTGTTCAGCTTAGGAAAAGTTTCTTGTTTGGTCATCCCTTGTTTTTAGCATGTGTTAAAGGGTAGATGCCTGCAAATAGTGAAAATCCACAAGTGACTGAAAACCCAGGTAAAAGGACTTTCACAACCATAATTTAGACTGTGATTGGCTGAAAACCCTATAAATATAGTGCCCCAGAACATCTAAAAGCATTAGAAGCCTTTTTCTTTCTTTCTCTCTCACTGTCTCTCTTTTTTTTTTTTTTTTTTCCCTCATTCCCAGAATATGCCCTAGAATTGTGTATTTTTTATGATTTACTCATCCACAGATGAGAAGACCAACAAATTCAAAACTGAAAGAAGAGAGATGGTGTACTGTATTATAAAGGCAAATAATAAAAGTAATGCCAATACATACCTCTTGTCTGGATAGGAATTTATGGCAGCTCACTACAATTATTTTTTAACCCCATCACTGCAAGCAGATCCTTCTATTTTTTCATGTGACAAGATGAATTTAAGCGTAGGAAAGGCCTTTCGTACATGTACCTCTTACCACCAAGTAGGTTGGAACTCTCGGCAGCTGACAAAGTGATAAGTTCTTACAATGAAATGGTGAATTGTATGCTATGGCCTTGCTAATGCCAGATGAATATGTAGGTAGAATATGAGCTAAATAAAGACTTTCTAACATCTCCACTCTCTCTCTCATATGCTTAAATAATCGTGTGAGGCAGTAAGAATTAGAGAGAAATTTGACCGAGTAAAGGGCTTGGGGAAGAGCTTCTGACACTTCTACGATGCAGGGCCTTCAGAAGCAGAATAAACTTCAATGGATATAGCAAGAATAAAATAGCCTTTATGATAGTAAGGGGTTAACACTAAATAGGCCAGAAATTAATGGGATACTAGAGTTGCTCTAGTGATGAGAGGGGTGATGGTGACTGTTAGCTCTCAGGCTCCCGTGACACTCTCAGCTGATTAAAATTGCCTGCCGTTACCCAGAGTAGAACAGTAGAGTTGTTTCAAGGATGAGAGGGGTGATGGTGACAGTATTAACTCCTGCTCCTATGACTCACCTGCATAAAATCACCAGAATAGAATACAAGAGTTGCTGCCACCATGAGAGTCAATCAAGTGCATTTGCTGGTATGTGATCTTAGCTTCTGTAGACTAGGGGCCATGTTATTGTGGATTTAGTTGGCTAATTGGCATCTCTTCCTTAGTAAACTTAACCCACTATAGATGATTCATTGAGAGAGTGCAAATGTTGGGTGTGAGAGAGACACAGGTAAGAGCTTGAATTCTTTATTTAATGTTTCGGGCTACACGGAACCCGTCATCAGAGAGTTTCAGAAAGTTTCAAAGGGTTCTAGAGAGCTTGGCATGAGAAAGGTAAGTTTCCAGTATATAAATGTCTCTTCTCTGTCACCTCTTGTCCAACCTCTGAGAAGATGGGTTCTGTGTAGCCCAAAACATTAGAGAAAGGAAAGAATTCGAGCACTGTCTCTCTCTTCCACCCAATATGAACCCACTGTAAACCCCACAGTCCAGTCGTGTACTATACTTTACTCTGATAGGTGGAGCCAGGATTCCAGGGGCTTGATTGGTGAGTGAATGGGAGTGTGTTAGGCAGACTGGTTAGTATCTCATTTTGTCAAGTTTGTTTCTGGCTCCCTGGACCCTGCCTTCCCCAAGCCTAGGGTGGGATGATGGTGATGATGATGATGGTGATGTAGTAGCACCAAGTGAAAAGAAAAAAAAAATGCTAGAATGAGAAGCAGACTCAAGTCTGCCCAGCTGAATTGGTCACACTCACCTTCACTCATGATTCAGGCTTCTGAAATTCTTACTCCACCTCACAGGCATACACACTTCATCTGTCGTATGTTAAATAAAATCATCTCGAGGCAGGAAGAATAAACCATCAGAATAAAGTCACCAAATTGAAAGCATTAAGCTGCAGCATGGAAAAATAAGTCACTAAGGAAGAGGTGCTAGGTATCCAACTAAACTCACATGCAGCTTTAGATGATATCGCCTCTTTAAACTTATAGAGTAGCTGTTATTGTGTCTGTCATTTCTGTATCATTCCTGCAGCTGTATTTGTGTGTTACTATATATTTTTATTGGATGCATATTTCTTATATATATATACATACACTATATATATTTATGGCTGGATAATTAAAACTGGGTGCACCAAGGAGTAAGCAAACTCCAAATTTTTTACAGTAATTTATGGAAAGCCTGTAAATGTTAGATATGAGCAGTCTGCATCGCACATTACAGAGTGGCGCTGATGAGGAGCCTACGTGTGGTGACAATGTACACCCTGGGTGGAGTATCTGTGCCATCTACCCAGGGGCCAAACCTCCTCATATTTCCCTGCACCTTGTCATGGGACTGACCCTGGTCTGACCCTAGTGAGATGCTGTCCACCACAAGGGGGTGCTGGATCCCTACATGGTGTATGTACTATATTGTACCTGTAGGATGGCCCCACAGAAGCAGTTGCTTACCTGTGGTTAACAGGTCCAGGGTTAAGCTACAACAACAATAACACAGAGTGAAGGAACCAGTGACATAGAAAGATTAAACTGGTTCCATCTTTATCACTTGGTTTAGAAAGTTTTGCCAAAAATTGGAGGCCTGTCCACACCCTCATGCACTTGGTTTTAATCATTGAGCCACTATTGCTTTGCTCCTCATTAAGGTAGGAAAATAAGTGCTGGTAGGTGAGTAATAGAGATATGTTATTTTTTGTAACCGAAGCTCACCAAAGGATTAAAATACTGAACTCATTAATACTCAGTTTGTATTCTGGCACTCAATACAGGAACTTACATGCAAACTAATACTGTATTTCTTTGATAATTTAATTGATGGTGCAGTGAGCCCTTGTTCTATGTTTCCTTATTAAGTATACCCTTTTTACTGTGACTTGGCCTAAAATTGCCATCTTCCCATCTTGAGTACTGAGGTGTAACAAGAAAATAACACTGGAATGTAATGGTATCATGAAAAAGAGCTAGGGAAAGGATGTAGAGCCAAAGAATTGCCTTTTTGGTCCACTGAGTTTCATAAGTTATGTTGAAGGATGAAATCTTGGCCAAGTTAAGATGAAAGAACTACAGGATCTTTTATTGCTATTAACCCGTTTATTCCTCTATATATATACAGTTTATACTGTATATATATATATATATATATATATATATATTTTACAATATTTTGTTCTTGGTACCCTGAGATGATTTTACTCAGTTTAGGAAGACATCAGATTGTGAAGGGGTTAATGAGAAATGTATTTATCCCCTCCAGTGGTGCTGGTGAGAGATTTCTGTGATGGCACTGATATAGCTGGGTAGCCTTACTGCTTAGTTATACAGATGTCCCCTAACTTCTTGTGTGTCCTCTGTAAGGAGGATGGTGGACTTCAGCCAGCAGTTTACCAGGTTCACATTCAAATGAGCTTGGGTTTGCAACAATAACAATAACCTCCAGTATGAAAATTCTGTATTAAAGACAGTAACTCATCTGGTGATAGCAAGAATAAATTATGAATTTTGTTATTGGAGTGAAGAGGTTAAGTCCACAGTAAGTTAATAAATTGTCTTTCAATCCTTGCTTGCTACCTATAAAGCTGGTGTGTTAATTTCCTCTAACTTACGGTAAACAGTAGAGCACCAGTTGTATGAAAAAATGTTAAAATGTGATCTTTAACACTCTCCTGACATATAACAAGGGCTGCCTGTACTGTATATGCCTAGTGCAGCTTTGAGGATGAACAGGTACTCTGTTATTGGTCTTAGGTAAAGTAGAATATTCCCTTACATGGAGGGCATGATTTTTGTTCTGTTCTTGCTGCTGCTGGATGGTTTTATTCAGCATTGATGAGTGCCCTTGTACTGAAGGGGTTGGACAAGGCTGCTATATACCTAACTTCCATTTTGAATATCTCCTCAGTCAGACAATTGTGGAGTTAGAGAAGGCCCAATCTAACCTCTCCATTAAAAAATCTACTCTGGCTGAAATAAGTGTTCTAGATGTAGGAGTTGGGCTATGTCTAACCACTCCATTCCAAGTCATTCCTGAGTTGAATACAGTCGTAGGAGATTGCAGGTATAAAATTACAAAGAAAATTGTACTGGAGTAGATGTGGAAGAAAAAGACTGGCAAGAAGAAATAGTTTTTATTATATAACTACTACTATTACTACTGTTACTATATTACTACCACTACCACTACTACTACTACTACTACTACTACTACTACTACTAAAATCCTTTCATAAGCTGAATAAAATCATCTGGTAGGAGAACAAGAATAAACTGCAGAGAATGTCACCAAGATTAAATGGGATTCATGTACTATACTCTTTTTACACTAACTTGGCCTAACTTGGAGATTAGCACTAGAATATGTTGCAAGTCACAAACAAGTGCAATGGAGAGCCTGTAGAGCTGTAGCATTGCCTTGATGTGCCACTGAATTATAAGAAATAAGATACAGTATAAAAAAAAAAAAACCCGGGCCAAGTTAAAGTAAAAAGATTATATTAAATTTTGTCCTAGGTCTAGTTTGGAATGTATTTCTATTTGTAAAAAAAAATATAAAAAAATAGGCACTGTTTTTATTGTAGAAGATGAAATTTTGTCAAAAAGAATATTTTCTAAAAGATTTTTAGTATAGATTTGTGACTTTAAAAATCTCATTGCTATGCAAATTTTGAGAAATGTATAATAGCAAAAATCTACTTATGTACCTGTTCCGAGAAAAATAGATAACTGCAGTAAGTCTTCATTATATTCTACTTTTTTCTTTTTTTTTACCCCTTCAGTTTAGTGACATTTTCCTTTTTCCTGTTTTTCTTTTTCCTTTTTTTTATTTTTTTTATATATATATTTTTAATGCTATTTTCAGGCAATTAAAATCAGCTTAGGAGAGATTTTTCCGACATGAGGGGTTAGATAAAGCTTCATTAACCCCTTCACCACCTGAGATCCTTCCCAAATTTAATATACTTATCTGATGGTAGCAAAAATAAAATTGACAAAAGAAGAAAGAGTCACCGAAGCAAAGGGGTTAAGTCCACATCAACCTTTCAGTTCAGTGGTGTACTTTAATATTTTATTCTTGCTACCTCCAGACTCTTGTATCACAGATTTGTATTGGTGAAGGAGTTATTGAAGGCCGTATCTAACCCCTCCAATTCAGAAAGTCTCTTCTAAGCTGAGTAACGGCCTCTGAAAAAGATAAAGTAGTGATCAGTTTGTCATTGAAGTGAAGGGGTTTCATCATATTAAATTATCGGATCAAATTCCATCAATACCTATAAAGCAGCTTTGCCATTTTTCCCACAATTTGCAGTGTCATTTATGAAGGAAATACTATAATTGTGATATTTAAGAATGCATCAATATATAATGAGGACTTTCTGTCTTGTGATGTTCATTTGCCACGTGCTTCTGCTTTACACGCGCTGCACTGTGTCGCGACGCTCGGAGGCTCGTAGGGATTTTGGAAGTGTGGCAGAAAAAGCTAATGTAGTCATTCCTTGTTTTCTGTGGGTGTTAGGGACCAGACACCTGCAGTCAACGAAAGTCACTAATATTGAAAACTGTCAACTGTTGCCAGACACCTTAATCCCAGAAGAGGTGGACACAAACAAATTCTCTCCATGTTGCTCTGTCCTTTACCATTTGGCTGCCTTCCCTGCAGTTCACACCTCCCATCCTTTACCTCTCCTTTCCATCCCTTCACCTCATTCTTGGTCTCCCTCTCCTCCTCTCCCCCTCTACCTCACTCACATACATGTCAAAAAAAGCCCCACATCCATAATTTAACTGTATGATTCTATAAAAATGCTTTGTAGTTCCCCTGAATGTCACCAAAAATTTGATTCTACTTGTTTTAGTGATTTTTCAGATGGCTTACTAACAGATTTTGATCAAAGGTTGGTTAAGTGAAGGTGACTGAGTTGTAGGGAGGGCAGCCTGATGGTTGAGGACAGAGAGGTATGAAGGTGAATCGTTTATGGCCATCCCGTCTGGCTTTAAAGACATCTGGCTGTGGACAACATCGATCAAATTTCCCTCGTCTCTTGTAGGTCTTATAAAAGCATACCCAAAATTATGATGGGAGATAAATTGCAAGTTTGTTACTAAATGTTGTTGTAGTCTTTCTTGATAATTAGGGTTGAGAGTTTGAGTTCAGCTTTTTGTGCAGCTTTGAAAATTGATATGAGCATCTTTGCAGTCCAGGGCTTGCATTCTTGTTGGCTTCAGAGGCTTCCTAGCACCTCTTCCTTACCAGTTTGTTAGAATCTTGATGTGACATGTTTATATTTACTCATTGGAATAGTTAATGCAGTATTTACTCTTGTGTTAATATTTAAGTCTATTAATATTAATTCCTTTATAGTGATGGTGATTTATCTTTTCCAGCTTATTCTTGTTAACTTCAGATGATTTTATATAGCTTAGACAAGATTTTTGGAACCAGTGGGGTTGGATACAGCTGTCACCCATCAGAGTTATCCCAGAGCTGATCAAGTTCACGCTAGGCTTAGAGCAGCACATCACCCAACCCTCCTCATCTACCAGCTTTGATCTGGGTTGGGTGGAATCACAGGTGACATATGCCCAGCTTGTAAACTAGGCCTGCACAACATACACAAATGGTGCACCACACCACACATGCCATATTAAGATACAGACAGAACACCGATGCTTTAGAGGTAATAAGAATAAAATTAAATTAAAAAATACTGTACATCATTGGCTTGAAGGTGTTGAAAAGATACAACACTCGTATGAGAGAATAGTAGGTGTGTAGTCTTTGTTTTCATCTGAAGGAAGTGGGCCATTCTCACAACCTAGAGTGCTGTGTTGTGATTACATGAAATTCATTGAGTCTTAACAGTGAAGTAGAAATGAGTCTCCTTGGTTACTAGTCAAATCAGCACTCCAATTTGACAACACTTGGTCATCAACTAAGCTGAAAAGAGTTAAAGATGTCAGTTTAGAGTAATTGCACTATAGTATGGAGAATAAACTAGTAACAAAGAAGTGCTGGACAGCCTCCCAGAGCTCTCAAGAACACAGCCCAAGGTAGCTTAAGTAAATGGGATCAAATTGTGATTTAAGAAGTTCATTGCCATAAAGCATTAGGTTAGTTGCAAGGAATCTTTCAAATTACCTCTGGTATGGAGAAGCTTGTGTACCTGTTAGTGATTGAACATTTGCTTGAAACTTGGCTTGTGATGCATGTTACTTAAGAGAACTTCCCTTTTGAATGTATGTCAGTGTGGTGATAGTTGTGACCCCTGGTTCATCTGAAATATGAACCCAGTGGACTGAACATTGAAGTTGCCCTTTTCTGGCAGTCCGCCATCCTCCATTCAGAGGTAGGGAGGAGATGAGTGATGTTTGCTTATCCAGGCAGAGAAGCAGCCCAGTCTTATTGGTGCCACCACATGACATCCATCTCCAACACTGTATGTTAGAGGAATTACCTTCATGTCGTGGCACTGATATAACTGGCTGTCTCTGCTCTCTGATTATACAAATATCTCTCAGCCTCTTCTCTGTTCCCCAAAGGAGAATGTGGGGCTGCAGGACAAGAGCAGCTTCAGTCTTCAGTCTACAGGGTTCCCATCCAGTTAAGCTTGGGGACTTAGCAACAACAAAAACTGTGTGAAAAAGGAGACAACTAAGGGAGGGTGTAATGTGCACCTTATACCTTCATTATATCTCCAAGCAAGATTGTGTTGAAATTTATCACTGAAAGTACCATATTTTAACATAAGTAGTCTAGGCTCCATCTAGCATACAGTAATACAGTACTTAATGGAAATTACTCAAACTGTTATAATACTGTACTTTTTGTAAATTACTCACACTAGTATTTAAAAAAATTTTGAGGTACATTTGCTGCCATTATCTATCATTAGTAGGATATTGTGGTGCCATGTGATAAAATTACCTGTTGTCCCATGATCTTAATGAAAGGTTGGAAAAATACTTAGTTTGTTATTTTATTGTGTTCAGGTATGCATTATTATTATTATTATTATTATTATTATTATTATTATTATTATTATTTACATTCTTCCATTGGAGTTAATTTTAGGTCAGTCACTGCCTTACTGTAGTCAGTGTATTTTCCCCCTGATGGAACTGAGCCACTGTCACAACTGTAGTACTAAGTGTTGGTTGCATGAAATTCAGTGAGCCTTAGTTATGATGTAGGAGTGAGTCTCCTTGGTTACTTGTCAAATTTGCCCTTCAGTCTATCTACGCTTGGCCACCTGTTGAACTGAAACGGCTTAGGGATCTTTGCCTGGTTAAAACAAACACACTATAGACCAGACCTTGACTTGTGCTTCACCATCTGCTTAAAGTGTTTGCTTTCTCTTAAACTCTTCTTATATAGTGACATGTGATTGTGTTCTAGGAGATAGGAGGCTTCGTGTCGCCTCTTCCTTAGTGATTTATTTTGCATATTACACCTTAACATTGTCTTTAGCGTTTTGTATGCAGTTTAACACCAGCATTGTTTCCATCTATTGCATACAAAGGGATACTCAAGCACAGATACTTACGAACTCTGAAATTGGAAATACTTAGGTCCAAAAGCTGTATGGAAAATGGAGTATTTTGGAAAGTAGAACCATAATGGTAATCATGTGAAAAGAATATAATAAATAGCCAACAGTACCGTGTACAATAAATGCAGTGAGTTACCTTGTGTTAGTAATTGATCATCTGCCCATAACACATGTCTATAAAAGAACTTGGTCCAGAAATATGCACTAATTGTGTGAGGATGTGATATCAACACCCCTGTCTAGCATGTTAGCTCTGTTACTTTGTTTTTGTTTTCTCTTGGAGGGAACAGTCTTGTGGGCCTCTGACCTGTGGTTCTCTCCTCCTGTCATTAAAAGAAAAAAAAAATGGTGAGTGAAGGTTATTGGATATTAGATGTTTTGATTTGGGTTTGTACTGGACCAGCATAGTTTCCATTTATAACATACCTGAGGATATTGAGGTGTTTTGTGCAGAATAAATCAGTAAGGAAGAGGCATTAAGAATCTCCAAAGCCATTTAGAATGTCCCCCAGTGATGATGCTTGCTGAATTGTACTGCTTATAAACCAGAAGTGATGGTTGTTAAATAATGGTTGACTCAAGGATTATCCCCTCTTTTATTTGTATTTATCTGTACATGGATATGGCCATAGATTAGATAGTCCATTCCCTGAAGTCTAGCAGGTCTCCAAATGATTTTTTTTTTTTTTTTAATGATCTGGCCATAGATTAAATAGTCTACTTCCTGAAATTTTCCAGTTCTACCACGAGAGGATTTTTCTCCTCTTTTATTTGTATTTATCTGTATAGGAATCAGGCCATAGGACAGGTATAGTAGTCCATTACCTGATGCCAAGCAATTCTCCCACACACTGATTCAACCTCACGTCACCTCTTTGGCACTAATACTTCACCGTGTGTTCTATATTGAGGTGTGGCAGGGGTGATGTAGTGTTAGTAAGGGTTTTTGTCCAATGTTGATGGTTGTGATGGAAGAGTAGCAAAGATTGTTTAAAGTGCACTTCAGCTCATAAAACAGGATTGAGTGTGGTATTACGATTATACATTCGCTTAGTAAAGGTTTTCTTCGTTAATTCCCGGTCTTAAGTCATCTTTTTACAGTCATTTTTCCTCCAAGTTCATGTAAATTTCAGAAAAGAATTGTTTGTAATAGTTCCATTCTTAAGAAGTCAAGCTACTTTTCCATTTCTTTCACATTCAGAGTGACAGTTGTATGGAAAAAGTTATGATGTGTTTGAACATATTCCTAAATTATGAGAAGGATCAGAGGGTTACTTATATACACATGAAAAATAGTGCCTGTATTGGAGTGAAGGGGAGAAATAGTTCTAGCTTTGAGGTGACAGTAGGAACAAAATGGTTGTGTGATGAATTGGAGACAATGTTCGGTTTTGGAAAGGGAGGAATGAGATGGTTGTGTTAGAGGAAAGTTAGAGATAGAATTGAGAATAGGAATGTGATGGTTGTGATAGGAAAACTAGATTTGGTCAGCATTTAGGGATGAGAATAAGGGATAGATGGTTGTATAATGAGAAAGCCATTTAGTTGTAGATTTTAGTTGTGTTTTGAAAAGGAGATGATGGCAGTAGTGAGATGAGAGTAAGAGTAGATGGTTGTATCAGCAAAACTAGATTTGGTCATAGTTTTGAGGTGAGAATAAGAGTGAGATAGTTGTATAAGAAAAGGATACTGAGTGGTAGATTTTAGTTGTGTTATGCAAAGGAGATGATGTTGGTAGTGAGATGAAAATAGGAGTGAGATGGTTGTGTTAGAAATAGTTTTGAGGAGAGGAATGAGAGGGTTGTGTTATGAAAAGTTCTGAGTTGAGAATAGGAATGAGATGGTTGTGTTGTTACCAAGGTTGTTCATTATATGTAAGGATGGTGTCATGAGAAAGATCTAAGTGAAAACATCTGATGCAGCAATGAGAATGAAACAGGAAAAAATAATATAAGGAATCTGAAATGCCTGTATGATATATTGTTAGAGTGAGAAGCTAATTTGGAGGATGATTATTGAGATAAATGAGTTAGCTAATTTGATAAGTGTGGAAGGGGTGAACTGAAGGTAAATGATTTAAAAGGTTATGACTACAGGCTTAAGTAATTTCATATATTTACAAACAATATATTTATGTACTGTATATTACATTATGTATTGTACTATATTTTACACTGTGTTCTGTACATTACTTTATGTACTATCTATATTGTGTACACAATTCTTCTGTTAGGTACTCAAATATTTTTTCAGTGCAGTTGAATATTACACCTGACTGCTGAGGATGCAATTGATATGGTTCAGAATATTTATCACAAGTAAAATAGTGTGCCAGATGATGATGATGTCAGCCAGAAACATGGTATAGAGGTAACAGGAATAAATATAATAAAACATTCTGTGGGATAAAGAAATTAGCTAATCTTTATTGACAGCCATAACAGAAGTATTGGTTGTGTGGTTGCACTGTGATGTTCATTGTTACCATTTGCAGTTAGGTAATGAATTAATGGTCCCAAGTAGTTAAGGAAAGATGGTTGAATTATGTGTAGGGTATGGTAATGTCACAATGCACATTTTATATGATATGTTTTTTGAGTAACTAAGGGTTGTATGTTTATGGGTTTAGGAGGCTTTATAGTACATCTTCCTCCCTACGTAATTTATTTTGCATATTGCCTTTTAATGGGAATGTAGGTAGGATTTTGAAAATGGGGTGGCCATGGGGTAACCAAGCCCATTTATGGGACGCCCATAGTGGGGTCTGAAATTATTCCCTTGAATATTTGGGGTGGCCAGGCATATTTCAACAGTGCCCAAGGCCACTCTAGACACCCCTGTGGCTATACTGTTTACCTTTAACATGCTTAGGCAGCTACAACTCTGGTAACCGAATAAAATAATGTGGCATCAGCTGGAGAAAATGCTAAACTTGTTCTAATCATGAGGGAGCTATAGTGGCTATGAACTCTTTCCAGCTGTTATGACTCACTCTTAGTTGAGTAATATTGTCTGACATTAACTGGAATACACTACAGCACCAGAGTTGCCCTAACCATGGGGAGGTTGTTCATGTGCATGTAACTGACACCTTTTAAACTTAAGAATGCAGTTGGGTTAGGGAAAGGTGGTGCATAAAAAAAGCCAGAAGTACCACAAATAAATCATCTTCCTGTGTCTATTATTTTAGAGGATAAAGTGGAAGCAAGAGAGCAAGGTGTTGATGATGATGACGATGGTTGGGAAGAAGTATTACACAGCCTCCTGAAACCATAAGAAAAATGCCATAAATATCTCAAACAAACTAACTTCCTGAGTTTTTAATTTAATCTGCTGTACTTTGTGTTTAGTTAATGGTAAGGCGATGGATTTCCCTTTGCATTATATTTGTACTCTGTTATAGGTATTTTATTTCATTGCAAATAGCTAACCAACATTCCCTTTACCTGCCATAACACAAAAGCCAAGTACAGTAAGTTTCTGTTATATATTGACTTTTATTGTAAATTTGACTTGTTATTATTAGGTGACCAAGGCTGACACAGGCAAGCATGTTGGAACCTTCAAAAACAAAAACGATTTTTTTTTTTTTATTATTATTTATTTTTTATTTCTCATTTATTTACCTATTTTTTGCAATTGTCTTTTAAATTAGTCTTTTAGTATAAATTATTTGTTTAAATTCATATCTATTTTGTTTTATTTTTCATTTACTTATTTTTTTACAATTAAGTCCTGTAGAGATTTCAAAAGATAGCCTGATAAAAGTTCCATTGTTACCTGTTAAGTTGTTTTGGCTATTTTCCTTATTTAAGTCTGATTGTATGAAACCCTTCAATATGATAAAGTCTTTTTCATATTATTCTTTCCATTAGTATTATACATTACTATTTAATTTGAATGAATGAGAGAGTGACCAGTAGAGTGTATGTGAGTAAGGTGGAGGGGCAGGGGAGGAGGGGGAGACCAAGAATGAGAAAGAGGGATGGAGAAATAGACTGACTAGATAAGTTTATGTTAGTGAGGTGGAGGGGCAGAAGAAGAGGGGGAAGCCAAGGCTGAAATGGAGGGAGAGAGAGAGGAGAGTTGGGGGGAAGGCAGCCTAATGGCAGAGGACAGGAAGACATGGAGACAGTATGTCTGTAGCCACCCTTACAGGATTGAGGCATCTGGCAGTAGGTAGATAGAGAGGTACTTGTTTAATTTTAGGAGTGAGATATTGTTTCCATTAACCCTTTTACTACCCAATGTCTCCCCTTAATTGAAATAAAATGGCTTTTTAGTAGCAGGAATAAATTGGAAAACATTATCAGATTGAAGGAGTTAACAAAAAAAAAATACAGTATTTGTAGTGCACCCTAGACTTATAACAAAAACTTGCTGTATTTCGTACTTGCAAATATAAGCCAGTTTTTCCATAATCTGCCATAATGTAGAATCTAGGTACAGTCATGGACAAAAGTTTGTCTAATATATCACATCTTCTGCTTCTCATTTTCCTCTGCTGGTTGAGTCCACCGAGTTGGCATAGATCAGGACGTTACCCAGCCGTCAGCTGCCAGCATAGATTTGGGCTGGGTGGAATTGTAGATGACACTTGCCCAACCTGTAGAATAGGCCTACAAAGCATAAATACTGTACACACATAATAGAGCACTGCACAACACATGCCACCCTGAGACAGACACAGGATTATTGGAGTAAGGAACCTTTGGCACAACCTCATACTGGCAGTTGCTTACCTGTAGTTGACAGGTCTGCTGGGCTTGGCATGAATGGGTTGAACAATAACAGCAACAGCTTTTCTCTGCTAGGTAATGTTTCAGTGCTGTGAGATGTTTGGTATGTTGCCTGCCCACTGATGATTTTTTTTCTAATATAGTGCTTCAAGGAGAAGTGTGACAGACAGGCCCAAGTGTGAAGTAGATATAGTGGAATAGTAACTGAACTTTTTTCCTTGATTGTACATTTAACATGGTGATTTTAACTGTAATCTGTACAAAAAAATGTATATCTGTGGATATTCTGTGGAATGTGAAGTACTTTTAAGTTATCTTTAGGTATTTTTTGTAATGAGAAGTACAGCCATGGTCAGAAGTTTGTCATCACTTCTCTACCGGCTGTGGCAGTAGAAGGTGCTACATGAAGTATGCTATTTATGTGATAGCAAAGTGTGACAGAATAAAAAAGAGCGTATGAAGGAAGGATCCTCTGTCATTTAGGGAGGAAGAAACATGGAAGGCACAACACAAACTGGCAGAGGATTGTTGGTGAACTTGGTATATGGCTGTAGGTCCATAAAGTGCCCTGTTTTAAGGAAAGGGGAGTCCTCTTAAGATATCACGCATCTTCACTTTCAGCCACTTAAATCCGATTATTCACATCTTAATTTTTTCTTACTACCTCCAGACTATTATATTCACTTCAGGGGAGACTTTTTGAACTGGAGGGGTCAGATGCAGCCTTTAATAAACCCATCCAGTACAAGAAACCTTTCCTAAGTGAAATAAAGTCATCTGGTTGCTGTAAGACTGGATTAAAAGATATGTCAGTTGGATTAAAGGGATCAGCAGAGAAAAAATTATGCCATTGGATGAGAAGCCTTAAAATAATTCTGCTCTCGGTCAAAATTAACCCTTTTAGTCTGGGTCATGTCATTTTTAAATTCTTGTTCATATCAATTGGTTTTATTCAACTTTGTAAAGGCATCTTGTACTAAAGGGGTTTATTAAGGCTATATCTGGTGCTGGAGAGGGATATGCTCATGTGGTGGCACTGATATAACTGGGTGGCTCCAATGCCTGGCTTCACAAGTATCCCTCAGTCCCCTCCCTGCCCCCAAAAAGAAGGATGGTGGACTGGAGGAGGAGGGTAGCTTCAGCCTGCAGTCCACCAGGTCCACATTCAGGTAAGCTTGGGGTTGCAGCTACTACTAAATGAACGCTATATCCACCCGCTCCAGTTTTACAAGCCTATCCTGAGCTAAATAAAATCCAAAAGTAACTACAAGAATGAAATAAAAAGGGATATATTCAGACTGAAAGTGTTAATAGTGGTTATGTGTAGGTTATTGTGCATGGCCTTTGTATATAAGTGTAATTTGTTGAATGGGCATAGATGTGAATATCTCCTGTCATAGCAGATACAGTAATAATACTACCATTATGAATTATATCAGATATATATACAAAATGCAGAGCTGTATATAAGAGCTGTAGTTAGAGATTCCACATATGCTTATTTTTATGCTAAATAATATAACAGCTGTAATGTATTTGATATCCCTTCAGGTCCCATCAAACCAATGCATTTTTTAATTCTTCCTGTCCAAATGTTTTGATTGAGTTTCAGGGCAGTGTTTTGAACTGGAGGGGTTAGGTAAAGCCTCCATTAACCCCTTCACTGCAGTAGATTCCCCATAAGCTTAAAAAAAACCATATGGAGGTAGGAAGAATGAAACATGTTTTTGGACTGAAGGAACTAAAGACACATTCTAGGTGTGATGGGAAGATTTGTAGCACTCTTCTGTAGCAGTTTGTTTTGATTATTACACCTTAGCACTTTTGTGGACTTTTTATATTGTTTTTATATCATTGTGGTGCTAGAGAGAAGCCTTCATGTGGTGGCACTGATATAGCTGGGTGGTGGAACTGCCCAGTTGTACAAGTGTCCCTAAACTCCCTCCCTAATCCCCCCAAGAGGGGGATTGTCATCTGCAGGAGAGGGCATCTTCAATCTGCAGTCCACAGACTTCTCCTTCAGCTGATACTACTACTACTACTACTACTACTACTACTACTACTACTAGTACTACTATTACTACTGCTACCATTACTACTACTACCACCACCACTATGTATATTAACATAATATATATCAGTAATACAGAGAACATTGAGGTGTAATGAGCAAAGTAAATCACTACGGAAGAGCTGCTAAGAAATCTTCCTAGCCACGTAGATTACAATCATACATCTCCACAAAATTAGTATTACTGTCATCTATTTCTCAGTGATATATTGTCTTGCATGCTACTCAGCCCCTATTCTCCGATGACACATTTTTCATTTTTTCTTGCTACTTACACATGATTTTTATTCAATTAAGATAGACCTGTAGTAGTGAAGGGGTTAATGAAGGCTGTATTTAACTCCATATGTTTGAAAACGTTTCTCCAAAGCTGAGTGAAATTGTCCAGTATTAGCAGTACAGTAAGCTTCCTAGTAACCAAACTAATAAAGAGTCAAAGCATATACAATACTAATACTAACAGAGTCAAAGCTTTACAAGTAAGTGGAATTTACTAATGACGCAGTACTAACCCCCAGACCCCTCTATAAACGGCACAGTGGCCCTCATAATTATCCGAGTTTACAGAAGCACAATAAATTAACACAACGAAGATGAAACATGAATAAACATACAGTACATTACCGTATTTGGACACTCACCATTACAGGTTAGATGTCTTGTTTATTTTTCCCTGTATGGTAGTAGCAAAGAGATGATTACCTTTTCCTCCCCATCCTCCATCCTAATGTCAACTAAGGGTGATTGATATAGGTAATAATGTTATGGATAATGCATATTTGGAAGTCAGGAAATTTATTGTAATTGAATACTGTTTTGTAATTTAGGGCGATATGTAAATGGCCCTCCACTAGAAACTCACCTGGCAGTATCCTGTGTGTTGCGGGGATGGCCTAGACTGCAGGTGTGGGTGTGACAGTGAGAGTAGAAAGTGAGTAAAGAATGCAGAGTAGGCACCGATAATGCTGACTGTGCCATCCCCACAACACATAAGAAATCCCCTGACAGAATGGACAGTAGTGCTATATAAGGACCACCCTGTATATTTCTGAAGTTAAAGGTTGATTCCTTCACTTCATTAATGTTTATTATTTTATTAATATTATTATTTATTATTCATGGTTTAACATTCTCCTAGGGGGCTTTTTGAACTGAACAGGTTATATGGAGCCCCTTCACGACGGTGCTGAAAGGGGATGCCTTCCCACGGTAGCACTGATGTAACTGTTCAGCTCCTCTGTCCAGTTTTACAAATGTCCTCAACTCCCTTCCCATCTCCTGAAAGGAGGATGGTGGGCTGCAGAAGGAGGGCAACCTCATTCTGCAGTCCACCAGATTCACATTTCAGATGAACCTGGGGCTATTACTGTTACTACTACTACTACTACTACTACTACTACTACTACTACTACTACTACTACTACTACTATACTACTACTACTACTACTACTACTACTACTACTACTACTACTACTACTACTACTACTACTACTACTACTACTACTACTACTACTACTACCACCACTACTACTGCTGCTACCACTACTACTGCTGCTGCTGCTGTTGTAGCCATTTTACTCTGACTTTCCTAATATTGCCATCTCTTCCCCATGAATACAATTATTCATGAAGAAATGCTGTGGAAAGGATGTAAAGCCATAGTATTGTCTTATCCTGCCACTGAACTATGTAAAATAAGCTGCAAAAGGACAAAAAACTGGGTCAGTTTAAGGAAAAGGGATTATAGCCATATTTCTTAAGTTGCAAAATATCACCTGTAGTCTTTTCACCATAACTTGATAGATTTTTATTCCCCCTCCCCCCCAGCTCATTGCATGTAATTCAGTGGAGTGGCTATGTGTCCTTTACATCACGCATCGTCATGACTGGTGTTCAGCTGTTGTTGCAACTCGATATTCAGTAGGGAACGATGGCAGTTTTGGGCAGAGTAACAGTATAGTTATAGCCAGATCAAAATGAAAAAGTCGTTGTACTGAAAGGGGCTAAAGTTCTATATATACACTTAGGTTTGTTTTATAATGTGTACTGTAGTTTATATAATATAAATTATGCTTTGTCTAAAATGCTTTGCACATTTTTATACTTATTCCAAATCTATATTTAACATTCCTCTTTCTTTATGTAACAGTGAATTGTTTTGCTAAAATATTTGATGATACTGACCTGAAGGTGTTTTTATTTCCCTATTCTTTAGTGTGTGTGTGTGTGTATGTGTAGTTACCTATAATTGTGTGTGGATGTGTGTGTAGTTACCTATTATTGTGTGTGTGTGTGTGTGTGTGTATTTACCTAATTGTGATATACAGGAAGTGAGCTACACTCGTGGGGTCCCGTCACTATTTCTCGATAAGTCAAATTTTGCTTTAAACTCATTTAAGTTTTTCAACTGGACGATCTCTTTGTCCAGACTATTCCACAGGTCTGTGCATCTATATGGAAAACTATATTTCTTGATATCCTGCAAGCAGCTGGGCTTCTTTAGTTTCATTCCGTGTCCTCTTGTAACTCTCTCATCTCACCCAAACAGATCTTCTCAGTCAGTTTTTTCTACTCCCATCTTGGTCCTGAATGCTGCAATCATGTCGCCCCTCTCTCTCCTTTCCTCTAAGGAAGGCAAATCCAGCCTTTCCAGCCTCTCTCTGCATGACAGATCTGCCAGACTGGGGACCATCTTGGTTGCTGTTCTTTGTATTCTCTCAATCTTGTTTATATCATTATTTTTGTGTGGGGACCACACTACTGCTGCATACTCTAATCTGGGGCGGATCATGGCCACTATCAACTTTTTCATCGTCTCTTCATCCATGTAATGAAATGCTAATCTTATGTTGGTCAAGGGTTTATATGTCTATCTAACTCTTGTTAATATGGTTTTCCAGTGATAAATTATCCTGGACCAGCACTCCCAAATCTTTCTTTTCTTTCACTTTTGTAATTGGTTCATTACCCATCAAATAATTCAGTGATGGTCTCTTTGTACTTTTACCCATTTCCAATACTTTACAATTTTTTGCATTGAATTTCATTTCCCACATCCAGCTCCAATCATGTATCCTATCCAGGTCCTCCTGCAGCATTTTACAGTCCTCTTCAATCCCTACCTTGTGTGTGTGTTTCATTAAGCTAGTCCCTGCCCCAGTAGTAGATGGTGGGCATCCCATCCACCACAAAACATAGGATGTCCACCACCAACTACTGGAGCAGAGAACAGTTTAGGGATTTAAATTTCATGAATGCAAACTAATAATGTCACACAGGACCCACCAGCTTCATAAAGATGCTCCTGCTAATACCAGTCCTGTATAGGACAACCCTAGCATATACTATAGGTGTGGATGGTGGGTGTTAGTGCTGATGTGGGGGCATGAGGATGTAGAGTACACAGGAGTACTGCTGAGCCGTGGGAAATGGGCTCCTAAGCCTATTCCCAGAGTTGGGGAGGGAGGGTATTAACTGCAAAGCTACCCTCAGGTGATTGTATCACGTTACGTACCAGATGGTCTTGTAGCTCAGAGTAATGAAGGACTGGATGATGTGGCAGTATTTCTGAATAACTTATATTTCAAGCTAGTGTTAGGTAATGAAGAAGGTAAATGTGACAGAATCTGAATGTGGGGGGGTGGTGTGGTAAGCCAAGACAGTGGATCGACATGGTAAGTGTGTGAGAAAGAGAAGTATAGAGTCGATGCTAGGGAACTGACAGGTTCAAGTTGGTTGGATGAATTATGAAAGGAGGAGCACATGACAAGGGTTCAGTACGCCTTTTTTGAGCTTGCTAACCATAGGATTGCCTGACTGGTTTTTATGAGTGCATATGTGTGGAAAGGTGCCTGTGAGGTGAAGTATGGATTCCAGGGGCTTCAGTGGTAAGTGAATTAATGTATGGTCCATTTCATTGACCATGATGGTAGGTGGGGCACCTACCATGCACTCGCTTGCTTCAGCACTTCCTACAGGTACCACACTGAGTGACAAGCCATATTATTTACTGACTCCCAGGAAACCTCTTACAATGCTGGTTGGTAATATACAACCTATCCCTGGGGCTAGTGAGAAAGAATATTGCCCGCCCCCCACCCCTCAGTCTGGTGGTGGTGGTACTACCTAACAATAGTAGTAGTAGTAATAGCTAACAATAGTATTAGTAGTAAACAGTAGTAGGAGTAGTAGCTAGAAGTAATAGTGGCCTAATAATAGTAGCAGTAGTAGTTGCAGTCCCGGACTCATCTGAAACGTGAATTCTGTGGACCGTAAGCTTAAATTGCCTCTCTGCAGTCCACCATCCTCCTTTCATGGGAACAGAGTTGAAGCACGTTTGTGAATCCACCTGGAATCAGTGCCACCACATTGAGGCATCTCTTAATGAATAATACAGTGGAAAGGGGCATATCAACTTTCTCTTTTGATTTTGAATACAATCATGAGGCATAAACTGGAAAAATACGGTCTGTCCCGACCATGGGAAAACCAATGGTGTGCATGAAAGCAAAGGGGTACACTGACGCATAGATGAGGAAAAAATGATCCTATTGAGATTAATTTGAATATTAGAGTTCACCCATATTAAAACACGTTTTTTATTATGTTTTTCGTGGGCAGTTTGATAAATTTAATTTTTATTTGCCATATAAGCTAGCTTACATATTTTGCTTTGTTGAAATATCTCTTACTGATATATCTCACTGGTGACTGGTATAAAAAAAAAAAAAAAAAAAGGGCGTTGCCGCGTTGAAGACTGGTTGGTCACTACGCGAACGCTGACTTATAATGTCAACAACACCAACCTTCAGCTCGAAGGTGGAAGGTGTTGTTTTGTGATAATATTGCAATGATTTAATGGGTAATGGTGGGTTTGTCCTGGGTTTTCAAGATCTGGATGGGAATGGGTAGGTGTGCAAGGGTTTTGGGTAGATTTTATAATGTGTGGTTTGCCTGTTTTTATTTCATTAGCTACACATTGACTGGCAGAGCAACTTTTTTTGTTTTATTGTCAGTATATAGGTTGAATCGGTATATATTATCTATATTTTCCACTGAATCTTCATTATTTTCTGTTTTAGTTTAGTATTAGCCTAAGGTAGTAGGCAGAATCAGTGTTATTACATAACACTGAATCTTCATTTTTTTTTTTTTTTTGGGTGGGTAACGGCAGGATGATTTAACAGTTTTTCCGAGTAGTATGACTTGCTAGATTTGCTGAGTGATGATGGGGCAGTTTTATTGAGCACGAGGCCAGCACTTTTTAACTTGGCCCAGGTTTTTGTCCTTTTTCAGCATATGTTACACAGTTCATTGGCAGAAAAATATGAAATATGGTATTGCATCCTTTCCACAGCACTTCTTCATGACTAGCATCATATTCTAAAGTTAATTTGTTGGTACAACTAAGCATTTAACATGGAGATTTGGCAACGTTAGGCTAAGAGTAAAGATAATTGGGATGTGCTGTAGGGTATAGTGCATTTATCTTATTGTTTATAAAGGCTCCAACATTTATGCATCAGCCTTGGTCACCTAATAGTGGCTCCACACATTGTTTGATCTTGGGCAGCCTCTCTGTTCATTCCCTTATCCCTGAGGTCACACTCTATGACCTTGTCCCAGGACTTTTTAGGTCTGCCCAGCACACCTCCTACCCCATATGTTTACACTTCACCAAGTCCGTACCAAGTTTTTATCCTCCACCCTCTCTGCATGTCGAAACCATTTCAGTCGGCCCCTGCTCATCACAGCACCAGTGCATTCCAGTCCCATCCATCCGTCTTCCTCCCAGCATTTCATTCACAATCCTGACGTGCTGAGGCCACAAATTCAAAGACACAAGGATGCTCAGGGCAGTTGTTGAATTAATGGAGTATGGGAAGGCATTTATTGTGTGGAATAAACTGTGTTGTTGACATTTGTGGTCAGACTTTTATTGCTTTGAGGGTATTTTTATTATTTTTTTATTTTCAAAATGAGAACACTTGGTTGTTTCACTGTTTTTTTACATTTTGATGCAAATTTATCATTGTCATGAATTTTTAAATGTCTGAGAGAGAGAGAGAGAGAGCATATTTTATCTGATAGTGCTTTACCAGTTTGTTATTTGTAGTATTTTTTTAGCCAGATGTAACCAAACAATAGCAAATGTAACAGAAAACTTCCATGACCATGTATAGGTCCTATCCCTGTCATCCTCTATACTTCAGCCTCTGAAGGTAATGAGTAAACTTTCTGGATGTTAACCAGACTACAACAGAGAAGCTGTCAGCCAAGTTTTAATGGTTAACAGAAAGAGTTTAAGCCTTCCACCTTGGGAGGTTTCCCATGGGCCTCTCTTTCTATCTATTGCCAAAAGCCTTAATCCTGTAAGGGGTGGCCACAAACAAATTGCCTCCATGTTGCCCTGTCCCCCACCATATCACTGCCCTGCTCCCAGCTCACCCCCCCCCTATACCTCTCCACTCCATCCCTCCATGGGTACTGGTAATTGTAAATAAAGTGTCGCTGGGATACCCAGTTTAAAATTAAAGAGAAGAGTGACCAATTGCTTTTCCCTGAGTGGTATTATATTATTAGTGAACCCCAGCCCCTCCTTGTATTTGAACCCGTATGTGCCTCGTTCAGTCTGTATATGAATGGGGTTATAAAAGAGATACAAGGTCGGGCAGTGGATGTTGGAGCAGCCCTAGTGAGAGAGAGCAGTGTTTGGAAACTCCCTGTACTGTTGTTTGCAGATGATACTGTGTTGTTGAGTGGAGACGAAGGAGAGCTGCAAGGCTTGGTAGATGAGTTTGGGAGAGTGTGTAAGAAGCGGAATCTAAAGGTGAATGTAGGGAAGAGTAAAGTGATGGTCTTCGAGAGAAGTGAATGTACAGTGAGATTGGATGGGGAGGATATGGAGAATGTGAGTGCATTTAAGTACTTGGGTAGTGTGATGAGTAAGGATGGAAGTCTGGAGGGTGAAGTGCTTGAAAGGGTGCAGCAGGGAAGGAAGGTTGCTGGTTTCTTGAAAGCAGTGATAAGAAACAGGGAAGTGAGCATGGAAGTGAAAAAGCTGCTACATGACAGTACTGTGATACCAACTCTAAAATATGGAAGTGAAACTTGGACCCTGTTGGAGGGACAGAAGTCAAGAGTGAGAGCAGTGGAAGTGAGTTATTTGAAAGGAGCATGTGGAGTCACATGGAGAGACAGACTGACAAATGAGGAAGTGAAGGATCGTTGCGGTGTGGACGTGGACGTGGTAGCATGCGTTAGGAGAAACACGTTAAGGTGGTTTGGGCATATGGAGAGGATGGAGAGTGAGAGACTGATCAGGAGAGTGTATGTGAGTGAGGTGGAGGGGTGGAGAGGGAGGGGGAGGCTGAGGATGAAATGGAGGGATGGAGTGGAGAGGTATATGAGAGAGGGAGGTGTGAGCTGGGAGCAGGGCAGTGAAATGGTTGGGGACAGAGTGACATGAAGCCGATTTGTTTGTGGCCACCCTGTGCGGGACTGAGGCGTCTGGCAATAGATAGAATAGATAGATGTGCCTCATTAGATGATGGGGTGGAGAGATATATGAAAAAGAGTGTTTGAGTTGGAGGAAGGGCAGCGTGATGGGAGAGGACAGGGTGACATAGAGGTAATATGTCTGTGGTCACCCCATTTGGAATTACACTGTAATAGGTATAGATAGATAAATTAATTGATAGATAGATGGGGCATGTCTGTGTGAAGCATCTCAACCCACTAGACTGCCAGGCATCCGTTGTTCAATATATACATTACTATAAGTTGTTGACGTACTGGTATATTTAACTCATTACAGGTAGAGGAATGGAGGTAGGAGCGGAATGAGACACTTCACACTCAGATCGTCGTTATGGCTGAATATTCATCAGAAGAGCAGTTTACCCCAAGATCACCAGATGAAATTAGTGAGGATGAGAAAAATAGCTTCAAGTTGATCAAGATGGCCTACAGTACTGCACGATCAGTTTTGTACACGATATTCAAATGGGGGACGTTACAGGAAAGTGGACAGACTGTGGAGGATTACTTATTAAATACAAAAGGCTACACCAGCACCAAATACAGGAAATGCTTTGATGTATCTCAGAGGCAGAAGATGTCCGACAAGTCCTTGGAAAGTAATTTTGACATCACCCACTTGGTTAAACTGATGTACCATACTGGTGATAAATTAGAGCAGGAATACACAGGACAGGATGAGAATCGGCTAGAGTGGCTGCTTATGTCTGTCAAGAATTTTAGGAATGCTGTCAGCCACACTAATTTAGGAATATCTAAAGAGGAATTGATATTGAAGGCCGCTGATGTTATGGGGATCCTTAAGAAGGCGTTGAGCGTGGCAGGAATTCTGTACAATCAGGATACATTAGAAGTGCAAAGGATGATCAGTGAAATGATGGACGACATAAAGAACATTCGGGATCAAACTCTCATGCCTTCGGATCTGAGTCAGTGCGAAGTCTTGGTGTTTTATGAGAAACTAAGGAAAATTTTGAAAGAAGAAGGAGGTAGAGAACTGAAGGCTAGGTATAAGAACTGCTCACAGCTAAACCCAGTATCATTTCTTGAAGGCAAAAGGGTTATGTTGACAATCGTTACAGTCTTTACCCAGATTGAGGTTGAGAGTGCTGGTACAAAGGTAAGAGGTACACTCGTTCCATGTAATGACATCATAGTATTCTGCCGTACCAGTAGTTCGGACGTCGATGGAAATATATCTCGTCCTGAAGTTTATATCATAGAAGGTCCTGCTGGGTCTGGAAAAACAACTTTACTGAGGCACATGAAGCATCAGTGGTCAAGCCCCACCTGCTGTACAAAGGGACTGGATGAGTTTGACCTTCTTCTCATCATGGACTGCAGAAATCACTCCCTCTCGTCCTTCTCACAGCTGCTCGGCCATTTACTGCCCAACACCAGTGCCAAGTACTTTAGGGAAGGGGAATTACAGAAATTTGTTCTTGGCCTAAAGATATTGCTGCTTGTAGATGGCCTTGATGAACTAAATTCATCATCAGAAAAACTTTTCTTGGAAATTCTCAACCTAAAATCAGAAAATTTAGTAGTTTTCTGTACCTCGCGCCCAGAGAAGGTGAGTTATTTCCAGCTACATGTCACAACCAAGTTTCAAACCGCTCACTTGAGGATCATTGGTATTGCAGATCATAAAAGGGAAGAATTTGTTGTTAAGTATCACAATGAGATGCTGAGGGTAAATCTTAGTGTACAGGACACAGACAAACTTCTCCAGTACATGAGGAAATCACTGCCTCGTTTACAAAGGCATTTTCGACTTCCACTGAACTTGGTGATTCTTGTGTGGCTGTGGGCTGACAATCCTTCCATAATGACTGCAGTGACAAGTCCTAGTGAATTGTACTTAGAGACACTGACACTGATGAAGAAGAAGCTAATAGAAAGACTTATTCACAATGAGACCACGATGGGTGTGGATTTAGATACGTTAAATGAGAGAGTGACGGTGTTTGTGACCAGCATGTGTCGGGAGGCTCTCGTATCGCTGTCCTGGGACATGATCGAGAAATTCTTGCCAGAGTCCGTGATGCTAATGAAGACAACCTGTAGTGCAAATAGCTTACCACCAAAAGAAGTGCTGTCTGCCTTTCTTGTGATAAATACTGTAGAAGGGGAAGAGCAAGTTAGTATGCCACACAAGCTAATGCATGAGTTCTATGCCTCACTGTGGATACGACAGAGTTTGTTGGATGAGAATAAGGAAGCTGATAATAGTGCATTTTTGCAGGAACTTGCCGCATTCCTTGAAACAAAACAGGTGTCGTCTACTGTAAAGCAGAATTTCCTAAGTGATGCCTTGAAGAGACAAAGCCAAACCGTCTCTCCACAGAAGCCCGGAGCCATACGAGCCATCCTAACTGATCTGCACAAAGAAGACCCAGACTCACTTAAGCTAACCAAGTACCAGAGTTTGTTAGTGCAAGTGGCTGGTGTTCTGTATGCCCATGGGAGTAAGAGGGTGGAGCAGTGCACGGCTGAGGAGATTGTGCAGCTGCTGAAGGAGTCAAAGTTTGGCATTAAAGATAACAACGAATGGTTTGATCTGCTTGAAAATGTGAAGAATGACAACACCATACTTAGACTTGTTTCCAGCCACATCACAAAGAATCTGACCATCACGGAGGATCGAATAGAGGCAGCTCTTGTTCTCCTGGACAATGCTAGACCCAGTGAAATCAAAGTCAGTATAGCCTGCAAGTCAAACAGCGTATCTCACTTTGCAGAACTTACTGAAAAGATCGCTAGCTGTAACAGCCACTTTGATTTATACTTCAAGCATGACTTCAAGCATCCTAGTGCAGTGCCTGAAAATGATGAACAGCTCATGTTTGCTGCAACAAGGTAAAGAGCGTCATGTTTTTAGTAGAACTAGTCCTGTTCTTAAATCAGGTGTATGTTACAGAATTTATCATCATAGTCATAATTATAATCATAATCATTATTATTCCTATTCTGACCTATGTAAACAGGAATGTAGGGGTCCAAGGCTAGGCTACTCAGTCCTGACATTTAAGGCCATGGTAACCAGCCTCTCCAGCCCTAAGTGTCATTGTGCAAGTAGTCACCCCACAGGATAAAGTGCCTAAGACCACCAATCCACCAGGCATCAATTGGTTACCGGTTACTGCCCAGCATAGTTAAGGGTTTCCTGCAACCTACCGGTTACTGCCCAGCATAGTTAATGGTTTCCTGGGTTACAGTGTAGAGTCACCAGGAGAGAGAGAGAGAGAGAGAGCACTACATTCAGTGAGAGGATGGTGGGCATCCCCACCTACCACAGGAACAACTCTAACAACATAATATTGTTGATATCAGCAGATAATGTTATGAGAATATGATGATGAAAAGTCACCATAATAGCACTAGTATTATTTTCTATTTAAGATTATTATTATTAACACTGTTAGTGCAATTTATTCTTTGTTTATTTATTTATTTATTGCTCAGCCGCTCACCATCCTCTCACCCATTGTAGTGCTGCTCTCGGGTGCCTACCCTTTCATCTCTTCCTTCCTTCCCTTCCATCCTTCCTCTAGGAGACCATTTGCAATGCTGAGTGGTAACCATATCACCAAATTATGGTACCTGGTGGTTTAGTGGGCAATTACGGTGCTCCAGTCAGATTGAGCAGGTGCAGGTTTATATCCAAAGGGTGGCTGGGGCTTGTTACTCACATAATGCCACTCAGGAATGAGTGAGGCTGGTCATTCTCATCTTAAATGTTGGGACCAGCTTTCTTAGCCCCGGGCTCTTACACCCCTCATGGGGTAACACAGGATTAGATGATGTATGTATTACTTAGGTGTCAACTTGGTGAATTTCTTGGTCACGTCGGAGGTGAGACGTTAGCTACACTGCCAAGCTCAATCCAGTTTTTGAACCTGGCTGTAAGCAGTGATGAGCAGGCAGCTGGGTTACTGAAGTGCCTCCATGAAGAAGCATCCAGCCATAGTTGGGTTAGTCTGTGTGAGTATTTCTGAAAATATGACCCAGTCTAACCAGATTTAATGTAATCTGAGGAAATGTATAACCTAATCAGATCTAATGTAATATAAGGAAATATGATCTAATTAAAATCTAATGTAATCTTAGGAAATGTAATCAAAGCTAACCAAATCTGATGTAATCCTATCTAACCTGATCCAATTTAACTGAATCTAATATTGTATAATGTCTCTTAGTCAAATCTGCTGAACATCTTAAGCTCATCTAACAGACTAATGAAACCTAACTTAATCTTATCTAACAAACTAATCAAGCCAAATTTGCTGTAATCTAACCTAGCTAAAAGCCCATCAAACTAACCAAACCTAACCTAACCTAATATATCGTTAAATAGCTACACCTTATCTAACAATCTAGCAACCTAACCCAGCAGTCTAACCTAACCAAACATAGTATACCATAGCTGAGTTAACCATGGTGAGAGGCAGGGACATATACGGTAGTTTGACTCCTGGGGTGGATGCTGCAGCTGTTTACCTCCTTCTAGAGGACACAGGAGCACTGTGTGTAGGTTCCTCATCAGCATCACTTCCTTTAGTAGAGATTCATACCATGTCTGGAAGCTGGATACAACATTTGTCTGCCAGTGTACGTTTGTGAAAGAGAGAAGGTAGAGGAAGAGGAGCTGGAGAGGGTATGGCTCTAGTATTTTGTTCTTACTTTTTCTTGGAGGGAACAATCTTTTGGGATTCTAGTCATTGGTTCCTTCTTCCTTGCATAAAAGAAAAAAAAAAAAAGATACCTGGAAGAGGTTTTGTTATGGAAATCACATGTTTGAGGGTTGCCAGAAGCAAACAGGGTTCGTAGGTGATGATGATGACGATGATGATTCCCTTTACACTGTGGTAACATTTTCTTTCCAGGTTTACACATCACATCAGCTGTGTCATTATCATCGCTGTGCCAGATGCCAGAGGTGCCAATGCTGTGGTTGCTGCTGAGTGATGTGGATGATGCCGGCATTACCAGAGTGTGTGAAATAATGACCAAAATGTTACCTCCTGAGTCAATGTGAGTTTGGTCTGTAGAGCATTTACTTTCATGATAATACTTTAGTAATAATAATAATGAAATCAGTATCACCACCATCATCATTATCATCATAGTATTTTTATGAACCTCTTTCTTTTCACACACCAGGTATGTGTATATTCAACTCCTGTGCACTCAAGCCTCTTATGATGCTTGGAAGGTGCTCCTGATGATGATGATGATGGTGAAGTTCTTAGTTTGGTTGATGATGATGATGATTTACAATGGTACAGTAATATGAACTTTTTCTTAATAATGTGGTAAACTTTGTCTGATCCAGGTTTACTGACATTCACAGAAGAGGATTGGAAGCAGCTGCTGGTGGGGTTAATGATGATGATGATACTGTATAATGATTTCTTTCAATCAGGTTTGTGGACGTTCGGTTTCCTCGTGCTCAAGTCACAGTGGAGGGATGGAAGCACCTGCTGGCAGGGGTAATAAAAAACAATATAATCATTGGCCACATCACTGTCCCTGAGGAGATTGGACTGACAGATGACGAGTACTATACTCTGAAGGACGTGGCTCATTCCCACTGGAGATGTGATTTTAGGAGGTGAGAATTGCTTACTGGTAGTCATCATTAACAAGGGATGTGTTCCAGAATATTATAACTTTCTATTGAATGATGCTACTATTTATGTTGCTTAACTAGTCTGTCTGGCTGAGCAGACCTGTTGACCACAAGTAAGCAACTGGCTCTGTAGGATGTCCTATAGGTACAGTAGTGTATGTGTACTGTAATTTGGGGTGCTGGAGAGGGATGCCTTCTTGTGTTGCAATTGATATAACTTGAAGGACTGAATTGCCCAATTGTACAAATGTCCCTCAGCTTCCTGTCTCCCCAGAAGAGTATAGTGGACTGCAGGGGAAGGAGGACTCGAGCCTGGAGTCCACTGGATTCATGTTCAGATGAACTGCAACTGCAACTCCTTCAAAAACTATTAGTAGGGAAACAGTTGTCAAAAAAGAGTGACAACAAGGACTGGCTAATATTCAGGAATGTATTTTAAAAATCACAACATTTTCCATTTATCTGGTACTGTAAATTTGGATGGTGGACACTGTGATGTGGTAGCACTGCTATAACTAGGGAGTTCAACTGCATGGTTGTACAAGCCTTGATGGTGATAGTTTTGATGATGAGACTGTTGATGATGACAGTGTTGGTGATGATGGTGTTGGTGATGATAGTGATGATGCTGATAATCATGATTGCATATTATATTTGTAGCCAGTACTCTTGCTACCATAAGGTAATTTTATACATCAGATTTAAAGAGCTTAACATTGTATCTCTCCTTTCACAGATATAGTGAAAACAAGATGTGGGAGTCTGTGTTACTTGCCATGTAATCACCGGAGATTGAAACGTTGGAGTAACAAGGTGGCTGCCTCCCGTACCTAACGCCTTCTGAGCATAATAACAAAGACAGCATTTACATGGTGGGGTGTCTGTGTTGGTACTGTAGTGTAGTGATGTAGTCAGGGTCAAAAATTATTGCACTTACTTACCTCTTGCACTATACTTTCAGACAATCCTTTGTCATAATTGTTTTGTTATGTTTCGTATATAAAGGCTCCAACAAGCTTGCATGCATCAGCCTTGGTCACCTGTCCCCTCCACATTCCCAGACCATCTCAATCTACTCAGTAAAAAATTTCAGGGAGCACCCAATAGAAGGGCTGGCTTTCTTATGTCTCCATTACATAGTCAGTGGTGGATCTCTCTGTTTTTTTTAGTATGGTATTGCCACCATACTTGGACAGTGCCTGTGTAGATGACCAGTGTTGCCATCAAAAAGATCACTTTTCAAGTGCTGAAGATCACTTCTTGAATGCCAAAAATCTCTTCTTGATTGCCAAAGATTTCTTAAGTGCCGATGATCACTTCTTGAGTGTCGAAGATCACTTCAGTACTACATGATTACCATACGTTGAGAGCTTACTCTGACACTGATCATGTAAACGAGCCCTTAGGTCCAATGAGCCCACATCCAGATAAGCCTGAAGTTACAGTTGCTACTGCTGCTCCATTGTGTCTGCACATTTAGGCAACGTCTCGCACATTCCTCCTTGACACATTTCACAAAGAATGAACTACCATACGTTCTGAAAATTATACAAGCCCATAGGCTACTCAGCATAGGAATATTAGTAAACAGTGTAAAGTGATAAATAGAAGAGGTGAAATACAGTACCTGTATTAGGCAAACTTTTGTACCTGATTGTACCGTATGTCTGTAAATGTAGTTGTAACTGGAAACTAACTACAGTATAGTGCACATTATTGTAAAAGACACAGCAGTACGTCCTCTCTTAAAATCAGAGATATTTGCAGCCAGAAGGATAATTTATATATGCTTTTGGTTCATGACTGAGGCTCATAGTATAAAAAGCATATTCTGTACCTGACCATAGTAACTTTTAAATGAATCAGAAGCAACTTCACCCCTTCACTGGAGTGGCGTGCATTTTCTTTTATTCTTAGTGTCTCCAGAGGACTTACTTTAAATGAGGACCAACCATATCATATTGCACAAAATTAGACTAATACTGTCTGTTTTGTAACGTACAATTAGAACACTCCATTCGGGGTGACGACCATGCCTAGGTTTCTTCCCCAAGAGGTGGCTGGAGGTTTATTGATCATGTAATGTAGGTTCATAATCTTGCCTTATGCTAGATTCACACTGGGCAGAAGCAGGAAATATGTTGGTTGCTTTTGTGAGCCAGTTTTAATTTTACTTACCTTGTATTTTTCACTGTTAAAAACAACTGAATGATTGATATTTAATTCATTTGGGTACTCATCACAGCAGCATTGTTTTCTGCCCAGTGTGATGCTACCTTTACATGTACAATAGTAGACTATGGTTGCCTTGTCTCAGGCTCCTACACCTCAAAGGGGGTAATAAACAGTTGAATGTTACCTTTTTAATATACAGTGTTATAAACGTGTTACTGATTCTGCTCAGTATATATATATTTTTAAAAATGCAGTAAAAATCCTCCAATCTGACTACCAATAATCCGAATATCCCAATACTCCGAGTTTGTCAAGGCGAAATTTTTCAGATTTTTCTGGGCTTTAAGGATTTATCTGGCTTGGACTTGCTCTTCGACTTGAATCCACCTGCCAGCAACTATTCATCTACAGTTCTGTGCATTTCCAGTGAGTAAAACAATAACCCATATCATTTAAAGTGTTTATTTAATGATCTTGTATATATTTCTAATGTTTTCAGAGGTCCCTCCCAATATTCCAAAAAAAAAAAAACAATAGTCTGAAAGCCCCTCGGTCCACTGCCATTTGGATTACAGGACTTTTACTGTAAATAGAGATACTTTACCCCATCCTTAAATGGGAGTAAAGATGTCTAGATGATGGTGGTGGTGGTTTAGAGATAAGTTTCAGGAAAGGGGGGTAAAAAAATTCACCTTTATAGAGGGGATGGAAGTACTCAGTGGAAGACCATAATGAAGGGAATAAATCAGGCTTGCAACCACCTCCAATAGATTTGTGGATGGAGGGAACTTCTCCCTCCATCTACAAAGTAACCTCTTTGCCCCATATGAAGTGAATTGCATCATAAAAAATACCTCCTAAATTGGCCTATGGACATGATTTGAGTCACAAAAATTACCACCCAAAATAACTTTTTGACATAAATTTCATAAGGGAACCAGGAAAAATTAGTTTAAAACGAAAGAAGTTGCCAGTCAGATGTCCTCCAGATGTGAGAGCATTGTGTATGGAACAACCTGCCAGAAATTTATGACCATGCGGAAAAGAGTTAAGGTGTCTAGTCGAGTGCAAAGTTGAGTGTTTGCATAGACATTCTTTCATTGGTGTCTGCTTGTGTGGGAAGCTTTTTATTTTAGGTCAGTGTCATTTCACTGCCCTGCTCCCAGCTCATATACCTTTCCAATCCATCCCTCCAGCTCATCCTCAGCTTCCCCCTTCCCTTCCCTCTCTCCACCTCACTTGCATACTCGCTCCTTGTTTGTCTCTCACTCTCCATCCTCTCCACATGGCCAAACCACCACAGCCACACATAATAACTGATTATCTTCCAAGCCTTGCATTCTTGAAGATGGAAGTGCCTTACGATAGCTTTGCTATATATTCCTCTCTGTTGTTCTTCCTTCTCACCATTATCGCATTCCATTTTCCACCACACAGATAATATCCCCTTCCCTCTCCCAGTAAAACCTAAATGATTTATGTAAATTATACAGATAATTAGGGTGAAGTTTTATTCAGAATAATTCAGTTGTACTAATTACATCATAATCATCCTGCACTGACACTAAAAAACTATATCATGCAGCAATGCCAACTTTGTCCAAATTTATTAGACTGTGGCATACTTACAAGATAATGGCAATACGTTGTCTCCATAAATTGCATGCAGTGTTCAGCAAATACAGAAAATAAACAGATTAATTGTACTCATTGTATTAAGTAACATCAGCGTGACCTTCCATACCACGTTATGAGGACATTGGAATACACAGGAGTAAGTAAGTCACACTCCGTTACTGTTATAATCCATCACAGGGATATATTTGTTTATAAAAAGTTTTGTTTTTCTGTTTAGAAAGAGAAGGTCCTTGTTCAGTCTTATGTATATGGTTGCTTCAGAGCTGTACATTAACTAGACTAATCCCAACTCTACACTCACAGTATTCACTGAGAGTAGAATGTCATCATCATCTCATCCCTTTCATAAGATATTAACAGAAAATACAAGTAGCTTTATATCATCCCAACCCTTTCAGTAGATATTAATAAAATAAACTGAATCAAAATAAGGTGGAGCCAAGATGCAAAATGCACCATAAAGAAATAACATTTCATTGCTATTGTACTGTAGCACATTTGTTCTGAGCTTATGAGGGTCCCCCCATTTCACTTCAGGTGATGGCCAGGTTCAGATAAGAGATTCAGTCTGGCTAGTATACAAGGCATGGTATTCTTGTGTGGTTAGGAGGCCTACTAACACCTCTCCCCTACTGGTTTATCTCTGATTCTGCTCTGCTACTATATTCTTGTGTGTTGTGCAGTCTATGGCAGCATGAAAAAGATATGATACGAAAAAGTGGATGTTAATGGGTAGTTTGGATAACAAACAGTTAAAGAAGAGGTGCTAGGGAGCCTCCTTACCTGACAAGAATACCAGCAAAGGAGACTCATTCTTACCTTATAACTAGCACTTATTGAACTTTATGTAATCATCACTTAATACTGTATACAAGTTGTGGGAGTGGCCAGGTTCTAAAAGGTGAAAAGCGGCCAACTGTTGTAGCAAACAAGGAGACATAATTCACAGCTCATAATTACGGCTCACTGAATTACACACAACCCCCATGGAATTGCAGTGACCCATTTCCATCAGTTGAAAACCAGCCGCAGCTTTACATGCTGTGGCGTCCTGGTGGGAAGGCAGGATAGGGAGGGGTGGATAAGAGGCCAGTGCTGGGTGGGGGTCTAGGTGGTTCCTTTTCCTTCTCCAGGGCTTTTACGATGTTGATTTTCGCTACAGTGTCCTCTAGGAGCTGAAGGAAAAAAAGAATGATGATAATACACATGGAACAGAATGGTGGAGAGAAAGAGGGAAGATAAATTTTGGGTAATGGAGAGGTTGTTGTTGTTGTTGTTGTCAGTGTTCTTGATGTTACTACATCCCCAGGCTCATCTGGACATGAACCCCATGGACATCAGGAAAGTTGCTTCTTCAACTGTTATGATAGTGAGGTGCCTGAGGTTGTATCCTTCTGGTCTCTTGGCAATATTATTCAGTCAAATTTTATGTGGTCTCATCTTTCATTGTGAGCTTTGGAATGAAGAAAAAAAAATAATAATGGAGAGGTTTACAGTGTACAATATTATAGTTCTCTTGCTTTAACTTGGCCCAGACTTTTATTTCTTTGTGGCATACTGTATGTCATATAGTGTAGTTTAGTGGCAGCAAAAATTATACTATAGCTCTGTATCCTTTCCATAGCGTTCTTCATGACTAGCATCACACAGTATTGAAGTGGTAATCTCTTGTTATACCTCAGCATTCAAGCAGGAGAGATGGCAGTGTTAGGCCAGTTTAAGGAGAAAACAATGCAGAATGTATAACTTACATGTACAGCATTGGCTGATCCCTTCTTCTGGTTGTACTCCTTCAGTGACTTCACCAACATCATAATGACGTCTGTGGCAAGGGTGGCATCGGCTTCAGAATTTACTGAACATGCACCCTGAAAAAAATGAAGAAATTAACCTGTGAAATAATTAACGCTAGTGAAGGGTCTATCTATCCATCTGTTGTGAGACACCTTAATCTCATCAGAGGTGGCCACAACAAATTACCTCCTTGTCACCCTGTCCTCTGCCATTTGGCTGGACTCTCCCCATCTCACCCCACCCCCTCTCATTATCTCTCCACTCCATCCCTCCATCTTATCCTTGATCTCCTCTTTCTCTTCTCCCACTGCATCTGACTCATACTTTTCTCATCAGTCAGGCATATTGTTGGTTGTATGGTCACCACCAATTTTAGTGGGTAGCTTGCTGGGTTAGGTGTATGATTTATTATTTAAAAAAAAAAAAATCATATACTGTATAACATAACTAGACCACCAGTTTTAGGCAAAAAATAAATATACTGTATAAATTAAACCAGATAAAACTAGACTACCATTATCATCTGTACTAAATAAAACCTACCAGCTTCCTGAGTAATGTGCCAGTTGCTCCTGTATCGAGTTTATCTTGTGCCGAGCGTGTGCCGCCAGTGGTGGACGGTGAGGGCAGCAGGGGGCGGCTGTAATTAGACCCCGTACCATAACGGTCACCGCTGTACTGATCACTCCTATAATGATCGTATGAAAGGTAATCTTGGCCCCTGAAAGAACATGATGACAAAGCTGAAAATTAGTAAAATCACACTTACCATGATATTCGTGAATGATATAATGTACTGTACTTAGCGATATATAATAATGGTAATATAATGACGGTAATCCAGAAAACATCATAATAATCCCAGAAATTTTATAACCCTGAATAATGTGGCATTCATTCATCATCCAATTCAACGCTGCCTCATGAGAAGCATAAAAGCCAGGGGCTAAGCACGTTAGTCCTGACATTTAAGATGGAAGTGACCAGCCTCACTCATTCCTGAGTGGCATTACGTAAGCAATAAACCCAAACCATCCCTTGGACATAAACCTGTACCAGCTCAATCCGACTGGAGCACCATAATTACCCGCTAAAGCACCAGGTGCCAAAATTTGGTTATATGGTTACCACCCAGCATAGTACAGTACATGGTTTCCTGGTGTATGGGAAACCATTTGGCTTGTCACTCAGTGTAGAGTCACCCATAGACAGAAGGACAGAAGGGAGAGGAAAGAATGAAGGAAAGAAAGACAGAAAAGGAAGGAGGGAAAGAAGAGAGGAAAGGGCAGGCAGCTGAGAGCAGTACTACATCAAGCGAGTGGATGGTGAGTGCCCTCACCTACCAGCAATAATAATGACAATAATAATAATAAAAAATGATAAAGCTATCTCTAGCCACCACACTCACATACCCTCTCCAATTCAGTCTCTTATTCTCCATTCTCTCCACATGACCAAACCATCTCAGGGTTCTTCTCGTAACACTTTCCAGCACACACGCATTAATTACATACCTTCTCTTATTGTAGTACTTATCATGTACCTCTCTACCCTATCCCTCCACCTCATCCTTGGTCTCCATCTCACTCACACACTCCTATTCAATCTATCGTTTTCCATTCTCTCCGTGTAACCAAACAACCTCAGGGTACTTCCAGCCCTTTCCAACGCACCCACATTAAATACATACCTTCTTTCATAGTAGGGATCATCGTAGGAACGCGGAGGACTTCCCCTTCCTCGGTACAAATCTGCTGACAAAGAAAGACGTATATACAGCAAGTCTCCTTGGTTACTAAAGTGTTTTTACTCTAACTAGGTCTGAAACTGCCATTTGTTGACCTTGTATGCAGATTTATAACAGCAGACTAGCACTACAGTATGCTGTTATACTTTTATCCTTAACTTGGCCTGGATTTTTGTTCTTAAGCAGCCAATTTCACATAGCCCAGTGGAAGAAAAAGATGTTGTTACATATCTATATCCATCCATGGCACTTTATGATTAGCACCACATTCTACTGCTAATCTCGTTACAACTTCGTATTCAAGATGGACAGATGCTAATTTTAGAGTAATTAGTATGAAGAAGATATAAAGATCTTTGTTACAATAGAACAAACATGCTAGAGTAATGAGTGAAAATTTCTGTGGTGATACTATCATTCTTCTTAGACATTTTTCAAGCTGAGTGATGTAATGTTTTATGTTTCTAGATGTAAAAACCCTGTGGAGTGTGCAGACCAAGTGACATGATAAACCACACAAGCTTAGGTTTACAACTTAACATTACTGTATGATGAAGAAGGTGGTGAAAGATGAGGATGGAAAGTGAAATTGAGCATGATGATGATGATGGTGATAACAAGGGCTATGAAAGATGATAATAAACCTCTACAGCTAAGGCTTGAAACTTATATTGATTGTCACTGTAACCTCCGTACTCATCATATTCACCCCTTCTCCTGCAGTCACCCTTGCCTCTGTCAACCAAGTCTTGATCACTCTCCCCTTGCCTTCATCCTCCTCTCCCTTAACCATAGTCTCCTCGTCCCTTGCTGTGCCCATAGTCTCCTCTCCCTTATCATCATCATCATCTAATCCTGTGTTGCCCCATGAGGAGCTAGGAGTCCATGGCTAGGCAAGTTGGTCCTGATGTTTAAGATGAGAGTGACCAGCCTCACTCATCCCTGAGTGGCATCATGTGGACAATAAACCCAACCATCCCTTGGATATACAGAAAACCTGGACAGGCTCAATCCAATTGGAGTGCCTTAATTACCCAGTAAACCACCAGGTGCCACAATCTGGTTATATCATTATCACCCTTCCTGGTGTACAGGAGACCTTTTGGCTTGTCACTCAGTGTAGTCACCCATAGACAGAAGGAAGAGGAAAGAATGAAGGAAAGAAAAACAGAAGAGGAAGGAATGAAAGGAGGAAGGAGGAGAGGAACGGGCAGTCACTTGAGAGCTGCACTACATCAAAAGAGTGGATGGTGAATGCCCCCACCCACTACATCCTCTCCCTTTCCGCGACCAAACACGATGGTGGTGTAATGATAATAATGGAAGATGAAGGTGATTATGACTAAGACTGTGATAAAAAATAACAACATAGTCAACATCCAAGGCATAATCCTTACCACGATCCAGGGGGGGCCTGTCGTAGTCATCATATCTGTTGTCTCCGTAGCCTCCGTAATCATCGTAGTCGTCCCTTCTTCGGTCATCCCTGCCCCTGCCACCCTGGCCTTGGTCTCTGCTCCCTCGTCCTTGTTCACTCCTTCCTGGACCACCAAAGTCTCCTCCATCCCTGCCTTGACCAAATTCCCCTCCTCCCCTGTTTCGACCAAAGTCTTCTCCTCCTCTGTTTTGGCCAAAGTCTCCTCCTCCTCTTCCTCTGTTTTGGCCAAAGTCTCCTTCACCACCTCTTCCTCCCCTGTTTTGGCCAAAGTCTCCTCCTTCANCTCCTCCTCTGTTTTGGCCAAAGTCTCCTCCTCCTCCACCACCTCTTCCTCCTCTGTTTTGGCCAAAGTCTCCTCCTCCTCCACCACCTCTTCCTCCTCTGTTTTGGCCAAAGTCTCCTCCTCCTCCACCACCTCTTCCTCCTCTGTTTTGGCCAAAGTCTCCTCCTCCTCCTCCACCACCTCTTCCTCCTCTGTTTTGGCCAAAGTCTTCTCCTCTTCCTACTCCTCCTCCACCTCCTCTTCCTCCTCTGTTTTGGCCAAAGTCTTCTCCTCTTCCTACTCCTCCTCCACCACCTCTTCCTCCTCTGTTTTGGCCAAAGTCTTCTCCTCTTCCTACTCCTCCTCCACCACCTCTTCCACCTCTGTTTTGACCAAAGTCTCCTCCTCTTCCTCCTCCTGCACCACCTCTTCCTCCTCGGTTTTGGCCAATGTCTGCTCCTCTTCCTATGCCTGGCTGCGTTTTCCCTTCTTCCTGTGGCTCATCCTTTTGCACAGCAGCAGTGGTGCCTGGGGATTGAGAAAGGAGTTATTATTAACTAACAGTTATTTGAACATCTGTGTTGTTGTGGTCCCAGGATCATCTGGATGGGAACCTGATGGACTGCAGGCAGAAGCCCTTCTGCAGACCACCATCCTCCTTTTAGGAGATTGGGGGTTGAGAGATGTAGTGGCATGCACAATGGTTAACTTACCTAATTGAAATATAAGATAAAATAAAAAATCTTGTAACTGGTACTGAATACAGATTCTTAGACAAGTAGCATGCTGATTCAAACAAAGCCATATCCAATATTTTATTCCATACACTGGTATGATACATGAAACTAGTACAGGTATTAAGTATGAACGACATATATGTATGGCCACAAACAAATCACTTCTGCGTCACCCACTCCACTGCCATTAGGCTGCCCGCCATTCAGCTCACACTCCTTTCATTATATACCTATCCACCTCATCCCTCTATCTCACACTCCCTACTCCCCATTTCATCCCTCCATCACTCTTGTCTTTCCCTCCACCTCACTCACATACACTCTTCTAGTCAATCTCTCATTCTGTCTCTCTTAACAGTTTCAGTCACATTCACATCAACACCACAACACTTCTTACTCATTTGTCTCTGTCTTTCCATGTAACTCCACATGTTCCTCTCAAGTAACTCATTGATTATATCACCTATAGAGAATGGTATTATTTCCTCTAGAAATTTTCCAACATCATTTACTTTAATACATTACCTTTGTTCTTCTCCCACAAATTCCTTTTCTGAAATAAAAGAAAAAAAATTAGTGCCAAAAACTCCCACAAATTCCTTTTCTGAAATAAAAGAAAAAAATTAGTGCCAAAAATGTAATAATAAAATATATGTAAAAGAAACATTCCTTCAAATAAGTAAAAACGGAAAAAGTTACTGCATTCTTCTTTATGGAATTGAGTCAAAACATACAGTACTTACATTAATTACAAAATATACTCTATAGAATCCTCTTTCCCCACTGCACACCTAAATGGCAGTGAGTGTAGTTGGGCTGTTTTCATCTGACAAAAACCCATAACCCGTCTCAGCTCGGTTGATGGCCAGGTGTAACAAGACTAGAGGATATATTTGACTATGCCCTTTTTGCTCTTAACCTGGCCTGAAATTGCCACCCCCATCTCACCATCTTGAATGTTGAGCTGTAACAATTGAAGAACACTAAAATAAGATCCTAGTCACAAAGAAGTGCTGTGGAAAGGATGTAGAGCCGTAGCACTGTCTTTTTCTGTCACTAAGCTACGTGAAGTAATCTGCAAAAGGACGAAAATCTGGGCCAGATTTCGGTAAAAAAAAGGGTATAGTAATCAAGGACATTTGTACCTACCTCAAGGCTAAGGGTCACTGAATTTCATGCAGCTACGACTTAGTATTCAAGTTTTAATAGTGGCCCAGTCCCATCAGATGAAGACAAACCAATTATAGGCAATTCTGAACCAGCATTTGCAATAAAAATACCGTCTTCAGTCTTACTCAATCTATGTCTTTTTCTTGGCATAATTTGCCAATCATGACACCATTTGAAGTTCACCTACCCTACATATGGAATCACCCGACAGTCGAGATAATATAACGATTTATGGTATACTGAAGCTGTTAACTATGTGCACAGTCTGTCAGTGTGTGTGTGTGAGTGTTTGTTTTTATAGAATTGCTGACATTTGTAAGAGTAAGACAAAAACAGACAGGTTAACATTGATCCTGGGAGGTAGTACCATGGGAGTGATGTGTGGCTGCAAGCATGCTAAAACTAGCCACACAATCATCACTCTTAGGCAGCAAACATTCATCCACAAGTAAACAGAGTCACAGTCCAAATTCAACTCACACATAATTACAACTCTTATTAAACATCTTAGATTTCAGTTTCTCATAAGTTCCCGCAACTGTTAAGAATAATAAACTGGTTTGGGACACCTGGTTTAGCTTCCACTCCACAGAAAATATCAGTTGTGCAATAGCAACTTCATTATGAGGATTCCATAAGAGGTTGCCTGATATCATTTGATCTAATTTGATTTAGAAAAAAAAGTTTTACCCACCCAAGACAAGAATTATAATTGTCTTAAAGTGGTTAAAACTGTGGGGATGATTCATTTCAACCCAGTGTATATCTGATATATGAGTCAAAAGCCAGAATTGGTAAAAATAATTCAAGGCCATCTCTAAATATACCAGTAATCGCTACACAAATACTTGAGATTCACTGCTAGGAATGATTGTCAGAAGTTGTGTTCACTTTAGTATTGCCTGATCAGTCTTTCCATGTTCTCTCGTAAATCACAGCATTGCTTAAATTTGTACATAGGTTAATTCTTAATGTTTTACCCAATGAAAACTGTTGAGTATCAGTTTTACATTAGTTAGAACATCTTTATATAAACTAGGAGCCTTTTTGTAGTTATGTCAAGGACATCTCCTGTTAGGAGGTTCCCTGGAGCTAGTAGGAAACAGAAAGGAAATGATGATGATGATGATGATAGTTTTGCTCTATAATACACACATAAACTCCCTGCAGTGACAGATGTTGGACTGCAAGCACTCAGGCTGGGAAGTGGTGCACTGCAAGCCACAGCTCAGGCTATGCTAACCTTCCAGTGGCTGTGCATCACTGCTCACTACTCCACCCCTACGCAAACGTACGCATGGTGCAACGCAAAGACGAAGTTTTTTTTTTTTTTCCCCCCCCACCAGATAATACCCTGGATGTTTATCTTCAAGTTTATAATAAACAAAACAACAAAACAAAAATCATTTTTTTTGCACACCACGGGGTGGGATTAAAAAAAGGTAATTGCGCAATCCATGGGTTAAGACTTGAAGTTAGAACATTAGAAGCCTCCTTTACTGGGAGTCATACTGACTCCCAAACCTCCATGTTAGTGAATACGAGTTTGGATCATCATCATCATCATCATCATCATTGTCGTCATCATTCCAACATCTTTTTGGCTGATGTATAATGAACCTCTGCTTTATATTCCACCAAAGAAAGCACCTCAAGTAGCTGCCTTCCTTTCCACATGTAATCAGAAAAGTATATTCTGCATTGCCCATTTCATGTCTTTGTACCGGTGGGAAATACAGTACAGTATTCCCTCTGATAATGAAGCCGTTCCCTGCCATGGTGATGAATACTAAGGGACTTCAAAAATCAAATCAGAAGTACTGTGTGCTGAGCTGCCATACACATTGCAGTATGTACTGAATTAGCTACAAGTTTCTAGCTGCTGTTTCTTCCTTTCTTATGCTGTGTTCCCTAACCCTGACTTTTTTTTTTTTTCCTGCCACTTCGTGATAATTTTATTCAGCTTAGGATAGACATTTTGAACTGGAATGGTTAGGTGTAGCCTTAATAAATCCCTTAGTTACGAGAGATTTTTCCCAAGTTGAATACGTATAGAATAAATTAAGTCACCTACAATCAAGGCATAAATTTCTTCTTGGGTGGATATTAAGTCATCTGTGGGTAGAGTAACATACCAGACTCCCTTAGTTTGGGAGGGTTTGCCACGAAAGGGCAGTGAGTAGTTGTAAGTGGAAGAAATCTGGCAAACTTGTATTTCTACTTAGGTAGTTGAAGGGTGGCTACCATTGACCCTGGGAGGTACTAACTAGAGGGTGAAGTGTGGCTACAAGGTTGGTAATTGGACATGCAGTCATAAGTCTTAGGCAGGAAATATTCAGTCACAAGTACAGTCTCTCAGTGATCTTTTTAGTGAGTGACTGTACATAGAATTGGAAGTCTAAGCTGGGACTCTTACATTGTTACAAATCTCAAAACATACTGTATATATATTTTTTTCCCAAACAGTTTCCAGCAACTGCTGGGAAGTAATCAGCTGAGTTTGGCACTTGGTTTAGCTTCCAATCCATGGAAAACATCAGTTGTACCACGGCCAGCCTTAGTACGGGGCTGTCTTATGAGGAAGCATGGCGTCATTTTTGTGTGTGTGTTACTCTGTACGTACTCTGTACGTACTGAACATACACTGGATGCATGACAGAGGCATATATGGTAACACCCTCTTCTTTAGTTATATCATCTATTGTTTCTGTCATTATGTCATAAATCAGTGCATTTTAGAGAGAGAGGAACAGTCTATGAACTGAAAAAAAATCCTAGATTGGTCCAGATGAAATGGAGTCATAAATGTAAGCTACAACAAAGCTGCTTTACAAGAATGGAGGATGACAGCTGGGTGCAGAGGGTGAGAAGTATGAATACTGAGGGTAGAGTTGTGAGAGGCAAACTGAAAAAGACTTGGGATGAGGTCATACAGTGTGACCTCAGGGATAAAGGACTGAATAGAGAGGCTGCTGGAGACTGAGCAGCACAGACAGCTGCCATTAGGCGAACAAATCCAATGCACGGAAACATTATCAGAGCCTTTACGAACGAAATGAAACAAAACAAAACTTCCAGTGAAACATGATAATACCTTCAGGTGTTTCATACCACCACAGTGCAGCTCCAATGACTTCTTGCCATTCATTTCCGCTAGACAAATCTGCAGTGAAAAATAAAAATTAAAAGGGTATAGAGTCACACAGCTAATATCTTAAACAACCCACAACTGACTATCACCATTAAGTATGAAATTAATTTGTAAGATATTTCAGTACAGTATATGCAGAGAAGACAGAATTAACCAATATAACTTTGTATCATGTGCGTGAGTTTGAAAGAGGCAAGGAAGGCCAAGAATTACATGGATGGATATGGTAAATGAGAGAGAGAGAGAGAGAATGGATGTTGGTAAGACTTGGGAACTGACAGGGTGAATTAGGCTGATTGAATTATATATGGAGAAGCACATGTTTGACACCTCATTTTAAACTGATAGCCACTGGAATTGGTCAGACATTTGAGGAGGAGCCAGGATTCCCAGAACTTGAATGATGGCTGAATGATTTTGTGACCTGTGTCCGAAGGCATATTGTTGATATTTCTCCCACAATTATGCGATCAGTTTCCTTGATTGCGTTCTTACTTCACCCCAACTTTCGATGGGAGTATGGGTCTTGATGATACTGACGATGATGATGATGATGATGTATGGACAGCGAAGGTGGGAAGAAGTAAATGGTAAGTGAGAGAAGTACGTTTGTATGAATGGATAAAGTATTGTGGATGTGATTTTGTCATCTGTTCTTTCAGGGGCATCCCAAAAAGGAAGCAAATATACCCAGATTCAAAAATTAAGGTGGACTGATGCCTGTGGATCATGATTCTACATTCTCTTACTTTCATGTGTAACACTGAAGATCTCATATCAGAGAGCTTAGCCGGGACAGAAGATCTCAACTGACGTTACCATTAGTCTTTAATATATCGGTACAGTTACTTATTAGTGCAAAAGTAATAAACACCAAATTTGAAGGGGATTACAAACTACAGTATCATCATACTTATAAAACTCTGTAAGTTGACCTCATACTATGAAGTCCACTGCAGGACCAGAGATTCTCCTGGAAGATGGCCAGAAATGACTCTTTCTCATGCTTGCATGAAGAAGGGTGTGTGAGTAGTGAGTGGTGCATGTGAAAGTGTTGCAATGGTTCTGTTGGTGTGTCAGAATCTGTAATGTTATCAGTACTGTATGAACTGACAAAGCGCAAAGACAGGCAATCATATAAGAGGATATGCTACCACCACCTCTTAAAATGTCCAACTTGGCTTGAGTTTTGAACTCTAAATTCAGAGCACAAATATACTGTGAGGCCAACATACCATCACATAGCCATCATAGATCTGTAATACTCATACTGGTGTGGTGATGTACAATACTGCTGAAAGAGTGAACTGGTGCTCTTCGTCTTTCATTTATGCAACTGATCAACTCTTGAATCTTGCCTTCTTTTTAATGAATTTTCTTAGGCAGAGACAAGTGGACAAATTTTGCAGGCCTAGTCATAAGTTCTTTCTTTATACATAATAAGGTATGATGGAAGAGATATGGTACATCAATGATGAGGATAAATAAGATGTGCAGTGCGTCCCTGCGTGCAAGGCCTGGGGGGGCTGGGTTTACAATGGAAGAGTTGAGAGGTAGGATGGGACTGGAGTGTATTGGTGCTGTGATGAGGAGATGTAGGTTGAGGTGGTTTGGACATGTGGAAAGGATGGGGGATGATAATTGGGTACAGAGGGTGAGAGGTGTTAATATTGGGGGAGGGGTAGACCGAGAAAGACATGGGACGAGGTCATTAAGTGTGACTTAAGGGTTAAGGGACTGAACAGGGAGGCTGCCAGGGATCGAGCAGCGTGGAGAGCCGCCATTAGGTGACCAAGGCCGACGCATGCAAGCATGTTGGAGCCTTCAAAAACGAAAACGAAACATGAGAGTAGGCAACTGCGTAATGTGTACTGTGTAAATTATACGACAGATTGGCTGGGTTGGGTGACCTATGTGGGTATATATGAGTAAATGATTTGGATATATAACTTACCTTACAAGAATAACCAACTCTTCCCCCTTGACTTTCCATGAAGGTCACTTTTATCACACCTTCACCATACATCTTGCCTAAAATCATTATATAATCAAGTTTATAAAGGGATTTTGACTGACAAAGTTATTTTGCAAAATGCCAGGTTATATTACAGTTATTAATACAACTTAATATTACTCTGCTACAGTACAGTATTTTGAATGTGATCCGAAGCTTTATTTTGTTTAGTTCTTACCCTGTATAAGCTGCTAATCTCTCTCTCTCTCTCTCTCTCTCTCTCTCTCTCTCATGTAGTCAGACCCACTGCCTACTACAATTAGGTATGTAAACACACACACACACACACACACACACACACACACATCTAAACTTCAATCTCTAGGTACTTTAAATACATAATTACTTACTCAGCCTTGCATTCTCTGCATCAAACCATTCCTTATCATGGACCTCATTATGCTCCTTTGTCGCAGGCCAGTTTTTCACTTCCCTAGACTGCGGCTCATCGTAATCTTGTTTTGGCTTTTTGAAGTCTTTGGCGTCCCTTTCTTTGGGGTCGCCATCTCGCTTCATGCCTGAGTTTCTTCTATTTCCTACCACAATACCAGTTACACATTAGCCTACAAGACAAAGGACACTTAAATAATTACAGTTGCTCCCCTACTTATAGACTTTCAGAGAGACACATTTTCTCCTCCCCCCCCCTAATTTTCTTTTCCATTTTTTTTTCATACAATGAATTATACAGGATTTATTATGATTTAATGACAGTGGAAAAAACTGGTACAGATTAGTATTTCAGTTTCTACCAGTGTTCACCAATGATCAATATATAAATGGCTTTGAATAGGAGTAGACCCACAGGCTTTTTGTGTTATGAACCAACTCTCCAAACTAGTTATATCTGTAAGTAAGGAGCAACTGTATTTGCAACTTTTCAGCTTCTACCAAGGTCAGTCAGAGTATTGTTAATGCCTTCAGTCCAGTGACTTATTATATATTTTATTCCCACTATCTCCAAACACCTTTACTCAGCTTAGGAACACTTTTTCAAACTGTAAGAGTTAAATACAGATTTTATTAATGCCATCACAAATGGAGGCCTCTGTAAGTTGAATAAAGCTGATTGACGGTGGCCTGAATAAAATATCATACATCACTGGAGTGAAGGGGTAAAGTTCTGCCCTAAACAGCCTACATTTAAGGCAGCATCACACTGGCACATTTTCTTCAACAACTGCACTTGAAAATCTGGTTACCGGTACCCTGTACTGGAATCATCAACAGCCTCCAACATCATGCACGCCAAGAGCAATATTCTCATTAGCCACCACCCCTGTGGCTAAGTGGTTTGCAGTGCAAACTTCGAAACTACTGACCTGCTAGTGCCAGAGTCCTAGTTTAGGCAGCTGGTATCACTTGATTCAGGTGTCCATCCACCTTTTGTCATCTGATAGGTAAAATGAGTACCTAGGGTAACACCTAGGGGAGGTAACTGTGGTAACCTGGATGATGCAGTGGCCTTGTATCCCAGGATGGTGGGTGAATGACCCACAACAAGCTCAGTGGTCTAAGTTACAAAGCTAAGCACCATGGATGATTGCCTTTTGGCAACAAGTCTGTGAAAAGCATCAGCTGTACCATGGCTTACCAAGTAAAGGTATTAAAGGTATTCCTTTTGAGGAAGCATGATATTATCTGATTGGATTTTTTTTTCCTTCTATCCTTTTCCATTCAGTCAATCATATGACACCATGCTTCCTCTAAAGGAATCCCCATACTAAGACTGGCCATGGTATAGCTGCTTTCTATGGACTGCAAGCTAAACCAAGTGCATAAAGTAGCTCATTACCTGCCATAGACTGCTGGAAACTGGTGTGATAGAAGACACTTGAGATATGTAAGAGTTCTAATAATGTGCAAGTGTCAGCTTGGACTCACCTCTACTTAGGGCTGAATACTTCCTGCCTATGAAGACCACCATGAAAACCACACACCAAGATGGAGGTGGAGCTCACTGCTGATCCATGAGGTCTCAGGTACCTACTCCAAGATGCAATGGATACACTTCTAAGAGACATATGCAAGACCAACAACACTACAAAAAAAAACCCACAGCTGCACTCCAAATGGCACATACATGGCTAACAAGATGACAGAAGGTAAAAACTCACAGCCACCTCTCTGGGATAATCTTTGGCCAGGCAATCAACTCTGAATGACAACAAATATCTGGGCATCACCAAGCACCACAGACAGCTTACCCAAATAACCTGACTGGCCACACCACAGGTGCCAATGAGGGAGGTTTGCACAGTGCAGGCTGCCCCATCAATGATCCTCACCAATATTCCTTCCCTCCACAGAGTGAAATGTTGCACCCGTGGCCAGGGATTGGCTTAAGTGAACAGTAGCCACGAGGGCACCACATTCCGCAGGGTCTCATAAACACACACAAAACAGTCACTGTGCAAACTGGCATTACTAATTTAACAACACAGAAGAAAGTATTATCATTACCAAAAAAAAAAAAACACGAAAAAATTAGAGAATGTGCAGTGTTCTACATTTTTTCTAATTTTTTCACAATACAGTAGTTCCTGCATTCCTTCCATCATTACATACTTTTTGACACCTCTGAAAATTCAGGGTAAATCAGCACTACTAATTTTTTCATTTGCATTTAAAACTTGAAGGGCACTCAGTGGATCGCATCTCTTCAACAATGGCAATGCAATTTCCAAACCACTCTTCATAATGGGTTAAGTTTTCTCATCACTAATATGCATTTCGCGAACTACGTTTTCCGGATCCCAAATCTGTAATATGATCAGGATCGGTCCCAAAAGTTAATCGACTGTTCACTGGCACATGGGCTATCTACCCTGTCCACAACTCTCTTTTAGTTTTTGAGTAATCCTGCTAACAGACTAACAAACAAACAGATAAAAGCATACTCTCCTTGTCGGAGTGAACCTACAGCCATCACTCCAAAAGCTGTAGTATCATTATTAAAATGTACACTATTTACACTTATCAACATTTGCATTACTCTCTGCATTGTCTTTATGTAAAAAGACATGGAACAGGCTGGACAGGGAAATACCTTTGTACTAATGGTGAAAATGTCCTTGGATTTGAACTCAGATGCCATATAACTGCACATAAATGTGAGTGAATTATGTGAAGAAGCTGACTTGCATAAGCACTCAACATGGTCAGACAGCTTTACCATACACATGTAAACCACAGTTGTTGTGGAGGTGATTGAAAGTGTTAAGAGAATTATTTTGAGATTGTTAATAATGCAAAGCTGGAGTCTATAAAGCAGCATTTGGTCTACTTGGCTTGGGGTCAGGCGTTGTGGCTGGGTTTTGGGTCAAGTGTTATTGCTGGCTTTGGGGTCAAGTACTGTGACCAAATAAAGCAGAGTACACTAATCATAACCCAGTGCTGATGAATCACACGCATATACTGAAACTGTGCTTACAGTGAGGATACAAGTATTTAATTTCAGTGTATGAGTATGATTTATCTGTCTGAGCAATTTGTGTCATATGCTCAGTACATTCTTTGCTTTTCTTTGATCCCACTTTCCACTCCATGATTATTTATGTTACTTTCCTGTTACTAAACTTATGGTAACATTGTAGGGAAAGGGTGTTATATAAGACTGTGACTGCCCTGAACAGTTAAGGTCCAGTCTGCTGTAATCCACTGGTAACCTATGTTGTACTTTGTTTTAGTGGTGATGTTAACCACTTCAGTCTGATGATTCTGTTCAGTTTATTTGTTGCTGCTTCACCCCAGTCTGTCTGCCTAAGCAGACTCATTGGTCACAGGTAAGCATCTGCTGTGGGGCTGTCCTACAGGTATAGTGCAGTACACAGGTATAGTGCAGTACAAACATCCTGTTGGGATCCAGCACCCCCTGGTGGACAGTGCCTTGCCAGGGATGGGACAGGATCCTTTCCATGGTGAGCTGCAGGGAAGTATGAGGAGGTCAGGCTCCTGGATAAGTGCTACACATGCCTCACAACCCACTGTACACAGCACAACCACATGTAGGCCTTTCCTCAACACCACAGATAGTAGTTAATGAGGACTAACTCCTCCAGTTCCAGAAGTCTATCTTTAGCAAGATAAAAATCATCTGGAAGAAGCAAGAATAAAGTAAGATAAGGTTCACAGTTACCACTTCAGCACACAATTCTGTTACACTTCAGACAATTCTCCAAGTTAGTAACATCTTGTTTACTAAGTTGGAGATTTGTGATGATATGCAAACATAAAGTTTCATCACCCAGTTCTGTAACATTCAGAGAAGTCTCCCACACCAGTAATATCTTGTACACTACGATGGGAATTTGTCACAAGAAGCAGAGGTAAAACTCCAACACTCACTTCTGTTATATTTCAGACAGTTCTCAAAGTTAGCAATACAGTATCTTCTATACAAAATTCCAGATTTGCTGTAATAACCAGAAATGAAAAGTTCATGATACAGCAAACATCAACTTCATAGCAAAGATCAGTTCCTTAAATTGCTGATCTCTGTTTTATACTAATCTTTGTGACTCACTACACCTAACCTCCATGTATACAGCACAGGGGTATTTTCTCTGTGACACTACACTTCATGTATAGAGCACAGAGGTCATTTCTTCTTTATGACCCGCAACACTTCATCTTGTATACAGCACAGGGGTACTGTATTTTCTCCATCTTTAATACTCCACTACACCTCACATCCTTGTATGCACCACAGGGCTATAGTAAACCCTCGATATAATGAATTTCGGTTGTAACGACCACCTAGGGCTGGCCAAGCGTTATGTTCACTTAACGGACTTTCGTTCGTGATAAGAATGGATGTGTGGGCAACACTAACCAGCATTGTGTCTCTACACACACACACACACACACACACACACACACACACACAAACCCACACACAACCACAGACAGACAGCAATGTGAAAGGATTTGTTGTGGAATACAGCCATTTAGACCTAGCTGTATGTTATTGTGTATGACTGTAAAGCTGAATGATGCTCTGTATTTAACGATTTTGTTCAGTAAAAGCCACGATGCCTGGGAAATTACTGAACAGGATGGTGTTCAGCTTTAACGTCAGAGGTATGGTACCAATTAGTTCATTATATTGAGGGTGTTCTGTATTTCCTTAATGACTCGCTACGCCTCATCTTCTGGTACAGAGCACAGCGTATTCTCTTTAGCTTTATGACTCGCTACACCTCATCTCCTTGTATACAGCACAGGGGTGTTTTCTCCATCTACACCTTATCTCCTTGTATACAGCACTGGGGTATTTTCTCTCTCACTACACCTCATCTCCTTGTATAAAGCACAGTGGTGGTGATGCACACAATTCAGTTCAGTATAGAATGATTTCTCTCACATCACAAAGATCCTGACCCTTTTCAGGGCATTTTTAATGGTAGGCACCAGACAGAACCACATACCTAAATAGACATTAAAGTTAGAGTATCTGGCAACAGACTATTGTACAAAGGCATTTTAGTATTCACAATTCTCAAAACCTATCCTTTGATTAATTTTGATTCCAACATCTAACCCAAGAAATGGTTAGCCTTAACCCACAGTATGCAGGTGATGTCCGTTTTTGTTTATTCTTCCTGCTGTTAAATGATTTTATTCAGCTTAGGAAGGGTGTTTTATACTGGTGTGTATTTAGGCTGTATTTAACCCCTGTAGTGTGGAAAACGCTCTCCTAAGCTGAGTAAAATCACGAAGGGATCGGAGGCAAAGATTTCAATGTTACAAAAAATAAATATGTCATACCTTCTCCATTCTGGGACTGGTTTCCTCCCAAGGGGATGGAATTTACGCTTCCCGCCCAAGCCGAGAAGCCTTCTGCACTGGGACCAAAGCCCTGATCCCGTGGTGTGTTTGCGTCCCCTGTAAAGAATCATTGTTATACTCGTCATTCTAGTTCACATTACACTCTTTTCACCTTAACTTAGTCCAGATTTTTGTCTTTTTGCAAATTATATTTTGTAGTTCAATGGCAGACAATAATGCTATGGGTCTGTATCCTTTCCACTGCACTTCTTCCAGACTTGTATCATCTGTTAGCTTATTGTTACAGCTGTCATCATCCCAGCATACTTATTTCACCTTAATGTGGGCCAGATTTTTGTCTTTTTTGTGGCTTATGTAGCTCGCTGGCAGAATAAGAGTGTTCTGTGAGTCTACATTCTTTCAACAGCACTTCTTCCTGACTAGCATCATATTATAGTGTTAGTTCATTGTTACAACTGTGAATCATCCTAGTTTACATAAGCTGCGTTTTCGTGAGGCTTTCAGACCGGTCAAGACTGGTCTCAAGCAGCTCTGCCCTAAAGCCAGGACTGGGTTTACCCGGTCTGCACACAAAGGATGCGCAGTAGCACTGGGCAACAAGGACAGGGAGGAGCATCCCATGTCCAGGATAAACAGGTGGCCGACAGAAGTGAAAGTTAAATATTATTTCAAAAATAGAATTTAGCACATATAACAGTTAATACTGACATAGGACGGTGATATAAATGTAGATGCTACTGAAAATGAATACTTGTTTACACCTGAATTGAAAAAGATGGTCAGTTGTGGCTGAAGTAGGAGGATAATAATGTCTGGAGAGAAATTCAAATTCCATGAGCCTCAGTGGATTATTATAAGGTAATGATGACATTAACCACTATTTCCCAGTAATAATTCCCCAAGGAAGCGTATTTCATCCTTTGTCTCCAGTTATTAGTTCTCTTTTAACTGAAACAGGTAAGCTGAACATTCATTTCACTTCATGGTGTAATGAGAACTCAATATCATGACTGTAATAGTGACACACTGGGAAGCTGTCATGTTTTCTTATATATGACCAACAAACAGCTAGTGTGTATGCTAGTAGTGATATTTATTGCTGATTGATTTGTTACTATCTTGTCCTCTCTGTGTACATAACCCAGCTGATGCCCTCACGACTATGCCCACTCCCTCCAGCCAATAGGAGCACATTACAGATGGAACCGGTCTAAAATCCGTTCTCGCGAGCGTCAAGTAGGTCCGGAAAACTTTGACCGGTCTTGACTGGTCTAAAAAACCTCACAAAAATGCGGCTATTGTATGTGTTTCACTGTAACATGGCCCAGATTTGTGTTCTATCCCAGCTTATTTAACTGGCCTGAATGGCAGAATATGATAAAGCCATGATTCTACATCCATTCCATAACACTTCACCCTGAATAGCATCACATTCTCGTGTTAGCATATTGTTACTACTGAGCACTGAAGATGAAGACAAGACAATTCTAGGCCATGTTAAAATGAAAAGTATGTAAACAGGGTGGATAGCATATCACCATCATCATCATGACTCCCCCCCCCAATGCTTCAAACTAAAGATTTATGTAATGGTGTAACTCGGCCGTATTCTACAGTAAGTGCCTTTGGAGGTTTTATTGCATCTTTTTGCTTGTTGTACCTCGTGTGTTACTGATACAAACTATGTCAGTGTAAAAGTGACTAAATAACATACAACAGAGTGTAAGAAGTGAGGCAGAAATTACAAACAAGTGCAACAAAGCCTCCTCTGCTGCTTCAGACACAGGCATAAGTCCATTCCTGCCCTTCATGTGAACAGGGACATATTTTCTTCAAATGACTCACAATACTCTGTTTCTTCTCATCCGGGGGTCACTTTCACAACTTCAGGACTGTACAGCCAGAGATACAGCAGTGTGGTGAGTTGCCAGTAGGTGACTAAGGCCAGGACAGTGTAATTAAGTTTCAGTCCGGTCATTACACCACCACCATCACTACCACAACAGCAAAAACAAAAACAACACACAACTAACAAAAATAAACTTATCGCAAACAACACACTCACTTCTCTGTGCCACTGCATGCCTTTCACCACCAACGTTTCCTGGAGGTGTACTAAGTAAAGGTGCTTTCCCGCCACCTATGTTGGTCAGCAGTGGCACCAGCCCACGGTTTTGACGCAGGAGCTTGTCTTCTGGAAATACATTATGCTGTAGAATATCATCATCATCATCATCATCATCATCATCATCATCACCAGGCCAGTATTATACAAATGTGAAAGTAGGAAGCAGGATAACCAAGTATTGCTGTGGACAATACTGGTTCATTTTTGGATCACAATACTTAAAATAGTCTCCCATAATAGAAAAGTGTTGTTGAGCTCCAGATATATCATAGCTGGGTTTTGAAAATTACTGCTCAGTCTTGTTATCATAATGAAGTGAGTAGGTATTTCTGTCATCAGCTGTACCTTGTAGTAAATGAAAATTGTCTTTATTTATAACTTAATACTACCTCTATTTAAGTGAAATACAGCTGGTAAGTGGTACAGAGCTGAGTATTAGAGTGGAAACCATCAAGAATCAACTGCATCATCTTGTACCAAACAGTGTCTCAGCACATACTGGGTTATCCTTATATAGAAACTCATGTGGTGGTATCATGTGTTTTGAGGATGGCTCAGTCTGGTGGTGTGGGTATGGCAGTGGGAGGAGGAAACAAATGACGAAGAGTTGGTTTTAAGTGACCGAGTCATCTCCACAACACACGAGAAATCATCTGGCAAAGTGGAAAAGGAGTGTTATACGTGGACCACTCTGTATAATTATTTGCCAGTTATTACCTTACTAATGAAGCATTTCAGCTTTATAAATTTATAACCTATGATTCACATCCCTTCACTAATTATTTTTATTATTTATGCTATTATTAGAGTACTGTATTACCTTCATTATTACTATTACAATTCTGCTTTTCTTGTTTGCATTTGGAGTGTTCATGTTACCTCACTGCTCTAAGATATGAAACTAAATTATGGGACAAATGGCTTATGAGGAGCATTCTTATTTTTGACAAGGAATTTTCATGATGAGGAAACGATTGAATGCAAGATATACAAAGACCCCGAGCCAAATTGTGGGTAAAGGCCTGAAAACAACCCAACCTACAGTATGTAAACCGGTGTAGTATGTTTACTTATGTGTAAAGTATGCTGTTGGGGAAGCTGCAAAATTATATATATATATCGTGTTATATCTCACAAGAAGCAGCCGTTGTATAAGCATTTCGATCAACCCCTGTTCTTGTGCAGTTTGCTAGGCCATCTCAAAACCATCATTATCACGGATTAATTTGAAACAAAAAGATCTTTAAAGAAGCATCATGAATAGCCTATCAAGCCCATACATTTCACAAAGTGGACATTCTTAAAATAAAGGAAATTATTCAGTGCAGCCATATTGTAAACATCCAGTCGAACTTACTCTCACTCATTGTTGAAAAGGATAATGCGTAGAACACGCAAATGCAGCAGAAATTCCCCGTCTATGCGATTGTCTTCAGACCTCGGTTTATTATGGTGGCGTCTGGACTGCAGAACTAAATTAGCACTAACTGCTGTAAGAACTCGCTAGAATACTGCTACACACGAGAGAGAGAGAGAGAGAGTCTGTAGAATATCTTTTATATTAACAGAAACAAGATTTTCACGCGATACTGACCACACACAAAATTGCACTTCAGTAATACCGTCAGTCTTGTTCACAGGTTGCTTTGCTTCACGGTCGTTAAGTATAAGTGGGAGAAAGAATCGCAGGTATTTTTTCATACGTGTGGAATTGAAATTTGGTTGGTGATAGTGCATGGAAAGTTGCCTAAATATATGGAAACCCGTATGTGATCTTACATTTACTTATTTTTTTGATCTTACAGGTTGCCAAATCTAGCGGTTGGAGAATCATTCAAGCGCTGTTTTAGGGTAAATCGAGCGCGATGTCAAAAAGGTTAAGGCAAAGCGGTATTGTATGATTTTGCTTTGCCTTTGATTTATACTATGTTTATCCAGCAGTGATTGTAATAATTATGAGAGAGAGATACCCTAGTAGATAAACAGATGGGTAGACAGTTGTGTAGATTATCTTGCCGTTATTAAGAAAGATGGAAAGAGACAGCTGTAGATAGATGGTGATAGACAGAATAGTTAGGTAGATTATCTTGCCATTATTTGAGAGAGAGAGAGAGAGAGAGAGACGTATATTAAAAGATTAGAAGATGAGAGTGTTCATAGATACCATAGTAGATTAACAGGTAGGTAGAGCATATTGTCAGACATTAATTCAACTTAGCAGGAAAATTTCGAACAGGATAGGTTTGAAATAGCCATCATTAATCCTTTCACCATCAGGCACCTTCCCTCAGCCGACAATAAGCGCCTGTAGGTAGCAAGAATAAAAGACAAGGTTGTTCATTTAGATATATGAGAAATTTACGGGGATTATTCTAGGGATAATGCTGATGAAGAAGGCTATAATCACTCATGTGGTGCTGATGGGGAAGTAGGCAAGACTGCGATGGTGGTGGGGTGGAGGCAGGTAGGGCTTGGTGGGTAGCGAGGCAGGCAGGATTGTGGTAGTGGTGGGTAAGGAGGCAGGCAGGTTGTGGTAATGGTGGGAATAGGGAGGCAGGCAGGATGGTGGTGGTCAGTAGGGAGGCAGGCAGGATGGTGGTGGTGGGTAGAGAGGCAGACAGGGTGGTGATAGGTAGGAGGCAATCAGGGTGGTGGTGGTGGTTGTGGTGGTTCATGGTTTTGGAGGTGGCAGTGGTATGGTTGGCTTGGTGTTAGTGGCGGTATGCACTACTGTGGGACAAGACAGCGCGGGCCGATTACGCTTGGTCCACGTACACACACATCCAAAGCCATTCTAACACCACAATCACACTTACAGGCACTTCTCACCCTACATACAATCTCTGCAGAGCATCACATGTTGGTGGAATGGACCCTGATGCACCAGAAAGAAAGAAATACGGCTCAGATACTCGCCACATCAACAAACTTCCCACACCCTTTCCTTGCTATACTTTTTTCACCTTAACTTGACCTAGATTTTCGTCCTCTCTTACCGCACATAGTTCATTGGCAGCGAGAGACGTTATTACGACTCTACATCCTATCCACAGCACTTCATTGTTACTAGTATAATATTCTAGCCTGCTGTTAATCTGCTGATACAAATCAAGGTTCAAAATGGAGAGATGGCAAATTTAGGCCAAGTTAGAGTAAAAAGGGTATAGTTTTTTCATTATTACTGCTAACTGCGCCCTGTAACGTGGTATGCAGGCTAACCACATCGACCTGTATTCTCGTCGGTTGAGGTAGCTCCCTAACACCTCTTCCTTAGTTATTTATTTTTGGATACTGCTGGCTAATATCCTTTTGAACGTTATTTATGCAGAGTATGGCGATAGTGCAAGGACTTACGTAATACAATAAGGTGTAATAAACTAAATAAATCTCTTACAAGAAGGTGTTGGGGAAAGTACGAACCCAAGTGCTCTCACCTGGTCCATATTACCTGTGTCAGAAACCGGAAGCTATTTCATTCTCTCTCTCTCTCTTCCTTTTTCTTCATGTATCTATCTCTGTAACCCACAATCTCTCCTTCTGTCTCGATCCTCTCCTCTTCTCTCTGCCTCTGTCTGTCTGTCTGTCTCTCTCTCTCAGTTTGTACTTACCTAGAGAGACGAGGCACTTCGTGATGGACGATGGTAGTAGTAGTAGTAGTAGTTGTTGTTGTTCCCTGCAGTCTGACCGAACAGCCCCGAGTCCCTAAAGAAGGCCATGGCCGAGACCGGGCTTTCCCACAGAGCTCTCAAGGAGTGTATGTCATGTTGTTGGCGTAAGTGCTTGTGTGCAGTGCAGTCTTCCATGATGTGCTTAATAGTATGGGGTGCTGTGTTACATCCTGGACAAGCGTCAGCGACGGAGTCATCCAGCCTCTTCTGATAACTTAAGAGGGCTGAATGATGCCCACATCTCAGCCTGCCCAGGTGGACCCTGTCCTCACGGGGGGGATAGCGTTCAGAAGGATGGATATCAGGAGGCCGTGCATGCAGCTGTGTGTTGTCTTTGAGTGACTGAATGGAACGGCGAGTGATCTGAGTATGAATATGCTTCTGGAAGCTGGTCTGAGGCGGGCAGGGGAGAAGAGATGAGAGTATTTGTGTATGATATCGTTTGCTGGGTATTGTTTTGATGTTCCTTGGTGTGTGTGTGTGTGTGGATGTGCTGCCATGTAATGTAGTGGATGTTGTGGGTTTGTGGAGGCTGCAGCGAGAATTTGGGTGCCTCTCACGTCTAGATGATCCTTGACTTTGAGGACTTTGGTTTCTTGGTGTAGGTGGTCTGTAGGTGTAGTAGCTGTGCAGCCTGTGATTATTTTTAGGTCCTTGTTTTGTATGGTCTGAAGAGTGTTATAGTGTGTTTTAGTGAGGTTAGGAGCCCAAGGAGGGCTTGCATAATTCATCACGGAACGTATATATTGTTTGTATACTGTGGTGGTGGTTTCTTTGTTATGTCCAAATGTTGTATGGGCAAGTGACTTCAAGGCATTGAGTCTAAGTATTAATTTATTTTTGGCGTTTGTGATGTGTTGTTTAAATGACATTGATGTATTGTATGTTACACCAAGGATTTTGTGTGTGTGTGTGTGTGGTAGGGGAGTGTTGTCTATGGTGAGGTGTGGAATGTGACTGTGTTCTGCTGTCCAGTTTGTAAGAAGGGTCACTGTAGATTTGGCTGGGGCTATTTTGAGTCTGTTTGTGGTGAACCATTCGTGTAGTGTGCTGAAGTAAGGTTGGAGGATGTGTGCGGCTGTGTTTGCGTTTTGGTGTGTACATATAAGTGTTATGTCGTCTGCATTGGACGCTATGTGTATTTGTTGTGTGTGGGGTGTGGGTATGTCATGTATGTACAGGTTGAAGAGCGTAGGAGACAAGGCAGATCCTTGGGGGACGCCATTTGTGAAGTTTCTCTTATAATTAGTGTAAGTGTGTCTGTGGCCAGCTGGGGTGATTCTGGTTTTGGTAGTGATGATGATCGGGAGGTGGTCGGAGTGGTGGTGGTGGTGGTAGTGATGGTGTGGACAGGATTAGAAACTGTCACCCACGCTTGGCTGTTTGTATATCCTGACGAGCAAGGGACATGGCACACGGAGAGAAAGGTGTGTGTGTGTGTGTGTGTTCTTACCTAATTGTTCTTACCTAATTGTATCTTTACAGGAATGAGTCAAGCTCGTACTGTCCAGTGTCTTTAAGCCATTTTCATCATACCTTTCCTTAAATTTATGAATTGTTTTGGCACACACTGTTTCATTCGGTAGTGCATTCCATTGATCAATTTCCCTATGTGGGAAACTAAATTTCCTTACGTCTGTATCACCTCTCTTTTTATGCAGTTTTTTGCAGTGTCCTCTTGCTGATGTTTCCCCATAGGTTATATATTCATTTATGTCTATTTTCTCATTCCCTGATATGCATTTATATAGCATAATCATGTTTCCTCCTTTCCTTCTCTCCTGTAGTGTTGGCAGATTCAGTTTTTCTAGTCTTTCTTCATAGCTTAGATCCCTTAAGCTTTGTACCCATCTTGGAGCGGCCCTTTGAACTTTTTCAATCTTATCTCTGTGTTTCTTGAGATGAGGATTCCAGACTACTGATGCATACTCCGGGGTTGGTCTGATGAAGGATGTTACTATCTTCCTCAGCATGTCTTCATTTATGTATGTGAACGCTATTCTCATATTTGCAAGCACGCAGTGTATACACGTTCGGTACCTTCTCACTTATGTGGTTGCAATACGGTGTGTGTGTGTGTGTGTGTGCAGAGAAGGGAGACTGTAGAGAAAAGCGGGATTGTGAAGAGAATGAAAGGGCATCTTAATTGTTAGGTCTAAGAAAGTGAAGAATATCAGAGGAAGCGAGGAGAAAGGAGGTGTCTGAGAGAGAGAGAGAGAGAGAGAGAGAGAGAGAGAGAGTTAATCTGATAGACTGGCTGGTATGAAGAGGAGAGGGAGGAAGAGAGGGTGATATTTGATGCTGGTAATATCTTTGCAACTCCTCGCCCTCCCCCTCCCCTTTCCCCTCCTCCCTTTATCTTTGTCCTTCCCCCTTTCCTTTCCCCCTTTCCATTCCCTCTCTCTCCCTTTCCTCTCCATTTTCCCATCCCTTTCTCCTCTCCATTCCTTTCCCCTTTCCTCCACCATCCTCTCTCCCGTCTCACTCCCCCCTCTCCCTATTTCGGTCTTTCTGGGCTAGTAGTTATAGTAGTAGTAGTAGTAGTTGTTGTAATAGTAGTATCTTAAGACGGATTCGCATTTTACAGTAAGCTTTAGCACTGTATTTGTTCATTCATTTATTTGTCATATTTTTTATTATGGCAAAATACATGAAGCTTCGTCTATATTCTATTGCTTGTTAAGTTTCTTTGAACACCTACTGGCCTCTGTGACAAAATCTTCGTTACGATACTGTAGTTAACTTCCACCTCCTTTGCTGTAGTGGTGTATATCCTAAACCACACACACACACACACAATCTCCCATTAGAATTATCTCCTTGCCTCTACCCCTTCCCTACCTTCTTCCCCTTCTCTCCTCCTTCCCTAGCTTTCTCCCCTTCTCTCCTCCTTCCCTACCTTCCTCCCCTTTTCTCTTCCTTCTCTCACTCGTTCCTTCCTTCCCCCGCGCCTCCCTCCCCTCTCTCACTTTTCTTCATATTTCTGATCTTTCCCTCCAATCCCCCCCCCCCTCTCTCTCTCTCTCAGCTGGGACCATTTAAAAAAATATTCAAGTAAATATGTCAGTCAGGAAAGATTAATGAATATAATATTAGTAGAAAGAGATAACTAAATAAACAAATAATGCCCTTTTGCGTTCATTCGAGTATGAAATGCATTGTAGATTTATGAAACATTAATTTGACCAAAATAAAATTAAAGATTTGCAAAAATACAAATTTTACACTCATTTTTGAATAAATACTTTATATATTAAAACTAAATATATAAGAAGTCGTCTGTTCAGCTGCTTGGACTCCTCCGACAAGATGGCGACACTTGGAGCACCGGTCCGTGTTTCACCCCTAATTAAGGCAAGTCTCTCGCTCAGTTGCAAAATTTGGATGGTAATTTCAGACATTTTTCACCTTCCTTCAGTGTAAGACAGAAGAAAACAATGCGTATGGGCTGTGACAATGAGGAAAATAAGGTGGATTATCTGCCGGCCTGTTTGTTTTGGTAGTGGTCGTCAGCTGATTCGTGTTGTGTATTCTCTGCCCTTGTGCCTTTTTATATTTCGTAGGTGAAGTTCTAATTTAGGGGCATCGCAAGAAATGCTCATTAAATTTCATCCTGTCATTCTTGGCTTAATTTAGTTTTTTTGTATTGAAGACTACAGTGAAGCCAAGCTTAACCTACCTCTGTCAAACTACGAAATAAACAAAAAATTCCATTTGATACCTGTAAACCAAAGTTTTACCTGTCTTGTATATTTATTCATGTATATTTTGCAGCATAATGATATTTAGGTACAGACACCAGTGGCAGTATTTAAGGTAATTCTTTTCCAAATGGGTGAGTGAGTCCACCAATAATATTACAAACTCACGGTCTTATGATAAGTAATTTGGTATATAAGCAACACAGATAGTTAACTGTTCCGTTGTGACAGCAAGAAGTGATTGGAAATTACAATTTTCATACTGCCATATCTGAATTGTTACCAGTAATGTTTTCTTTCCCTTTAACTTAGCAATTTTCTTTCTGTGAAGGTTAGGCTGAGTTAGTTTGGTGTTAGGCTTGTATATAATGTTAGGAAAAGGGTAATTAATATTTTGGATGACTTCCAGTATTATTTAATATTTATATTGAAAATTGTTGAAGATACAGTACTTCACAGACTGGTGAAAATAATGTTGAAGGATTTCTATATGATGAAATAAAGGAAATTTGTCAGTCAAATCAGGCAAAACTATCTATCTATCTATCTATTGCCAGACACCATAATCCCGTAAGGGGTGGCCATTTGACTTTGAGTTATTTTTTTTTACGGGGAGGGGCACTAACCCTCCACCAACCCACTTGTTGACACGTAGGGAGCAGGTATGGTTTGGTTATGTGGTTACCACCCAGCGTTGTAAATGGTTTCTTGGCTTACAGGAAACCATTTGGCTTGTCACTCAATGTAATGCCACCTGTAAAGGAAAGAAAAGCAGTAAGAAGTGACAGGAAATATAGGAGAAATAGGAAGAAAGGAGGGCAGGTACAGAAAAAGAATGATAAAGGCTAAGGAAGAAGTAGGCAGCACTACATCAAGTGAGTGGATGATGGTCACCACAGTGTGGAATAATTTTGGGTAATCCTTAAGGAGACACAGGGCAACCTCTTAAAAAAAAAAAGATTCAGTGACTAAAAATGTACAGAAGTGCGTTTCTGAGTATGAAGTGAATCCTTCAAGGAAAATATGGTTACTGTACATTAGGGATAGAATAGGTTAGGTTAGCATAAAATAGGTTGTTAGGATAAGTTAGGAAAATTTAGGTTTGGCTTGGAAAAGTAGGCACCGATAAGGGTAGCTAATTTCTTCCAAAAATGGTGTTCTAAGATGGCATCTGTCTGTCGTTGTGCACCACAAGATGGTGTCCATATATAAACACCACCACTTTTAAAAGAAGTAAAAAATATTGAGACATGAAAATGCAGTAATATAATACTTGAAGAATCCCATGAAGAGCTAAAGGAAGGAAAAATATACAAGAAAACTGCAAAAGATGGTGGTCTTATGTCTCCATAAGGATTACCTAATTGTTCCTTTGCTCTTGAACCTGCGTACCTATCAGGCCCAGATTTTTGTCCTTTTTCAGGTTATATCATGTAACTCGGTGACAAAAAAGATAAAGAAAAAAAGAAAAAGCCAATGCTATACCTTTGCCTCTTTTCCACCGCATCCTTTGTTTTTGGTATCATATTCTAGTGTAACTCCATTGCTAGAACTCAGTATTCTAGGTGGAGAGATGGCAGTTTTAGGCAAAGGTAGAGTAAAAAGTGTATAGTCACCTCACAGAGATCAGACATAGATATTCTGATCACTGTACCAAGTGCATATGTGATGTATTTAATTTTGTTTTTTTGTGGATTTGAATTATGAGTGAATGAGTGTGTCTCCTTTTTCATTAAGTATGCCATTGGTCAGTTCTCCTTTCATCTTGTTTTCTCTTTCCTAGCTTTCTGGACCCTGCTTCACTCAATCCTTTAATGGGAAAAAGAGGGCAGGATGGTGATGGCATATTATTTTTCAGTTTGGTCGATGGGCCGCCTTGCTGACAGGTGTGATATATGGAAGCAGCCACTACCGGACACTCAAAAAGAAGGAAAACATTTTCAGGGAGGAGGAGGCGAAAAGGGCTGTCATCAGGAATAAACAACTGGTTGAAGAAAAGGCCAAGCTTAACAGAGGCAAGTTCCTAACCCCAGACACCAGTGATGTATTTTTTCATTTATTGTGGCCAGTGAACAGATGATTTTGTGCAATGTAGGAAAAACCTCTAGTACTGAAGGGATAAATTATCATTTTTTTCTATACCCTTCAGTTTCAGAAGTCTTTATAAAGCTGAACAAAATTGTAGCAGAAATTTGTAGTACTGAAAGGGTTAATGAAGGCTATAGGGATCCCCCACATTTCAAGATATTTCACCTAAGCAGAAAAACAAGAAAACATCTGGCAGCAGCAGGTGTTCAGAATATAAAGATGCCATTATGGTGAATGGGTTGTCCTGTTTCAGTATTGTTTTGTTCTGTCATGTGGAAGTCACTTAAGGAAGCTTCAAACCCATGGGCAAGGTAAGGTTATCACTCTGGCTCGTGCAATATAACCACAAGACCTCCAGGCTGATAAGAAAATAAGACATATACTGTATATGTGTTGTATTGGAGATCAGTAGATGGTATAGTGACATTAACCCTGAGAGGTACAGCTATGATAGTGACGTGTGGGTACAAGCTAGGTAACTAAGAAGGCCTAAACTTCTCCTAGATATTTATTCTTTTGCAGTATATTTCACATAGCACAGTGGCAGAATAAAATGGTACTGTAGTTCTTCATCCTTTCCACAACACTTGTTCATGAATGTCATAATATTCTAGTGTTCATCTCTTGTTATAACTCAGCAGTCAAGATGGTGAAATGGTAATTTTAGGCTAAGTTAGAGTAAAAATGGTACAAGTCACACAGTCATCATGATTAGGGAAGAAACTCAGCCGCAAATGCGTAGAGTCAAGTCCAAGCTGAGACTCACATTGCTACAAATATTAGCCATTAGCTACGTTTCTGATATTCCCATTTTCCCGACAATTTCCAACCACTGTTGGGAAATAATTGGCAGGTTTTGTCACTTAGTTTAACTCCCAGTCCAATGAAAATAACAGCTGTACCTTGGCCAGCCTCAATATTGGGATTCCTTAAGAGGAAGCATGGCATCAGTTTGTTTAATTTTATATTTGGAGATGTTTATGATAGGATTTGGCAGCATACAACCCCAGCAATTGCAGTAATATTTTGATCAGTCATTTATGATAGGATGAATGTGCAGTGGCCAAACCTCTGATCCCTAACCCCTCCACTCAAAAATAAAACTGTCTGATAGTAGCTTTTGTAAAATAATGGGTAAGACATCATAATAGTCAAGAAGTTAGTGTTAATACTAGTAGTCTACTGCTGCAGTGACCAATTAACACATCTTTATGGTGCAGGTAGGCCTATATACTGAGAAGTACGAATTATAACTTTTATATACATACTTTATTTTCATCCATACTTCCCTTCCCACCCTGGAATGGAGTGTGGTAAGGTCCAGAGAGCCCAAAAAGAAACTTGACAGGAGGAGAAATTAACCAAAGTGCCCAGATAAATGGGTCACACTCCCACTCACTCACGATTCATGCTCCTCGAACTGCACAAGCACAAACATCCACACGCGGGTGATTTGTACCTCCTATCAACTAGATTCACTTTTACAACTAGCACATCACTGGGATAGAGCAGGGGTGCCAAGCCCTTGTCATCATCATCATCATCATCATCCGGACCTCCTTTCCCACCCTAGGGGAGTGAGGAGTAGCAACATCCAGGCAGCCCAAGCATGCCCAGTCAATTCACTCGTCATTCGAGCCTCTGAAATCCTGGCTGTGTCTGTTACGCCAAAAACATTCATTACATTCTGTAGCTTCACATAAACGTATCCGATAGAGACTTATAAAATTCACCCTACCAGCTTGATCCACCTCCAGTTCCTTAGCCTCGTCATTCTCCATGCCTCATTCTTGCACGCAGTCTATTACCATATTTATCAACCTCCTTCTTGGCCTACCACACCACTTTCCACCTTCAAACTCACTCACATAAACTCTTTTCAGTGCTGTGTTCACACCATTTCTTTCCACATAACCGTACTGCTTAAGCACACTTTCTTCAGCTCTGGCATCCACAGATTTCCCTACTCCACATCTTTCAGAAAACACTTTAGCTATTCCTTATCCTGTCCGTTCTCCACACTCCTCGCACATTTCTCAACATCCTCATTTCCACTTTGTATGCTTCTCTAACTGTATCACAAAACCACAGCCCTTTTCAACCAAAGACCCCTCTTGTTAAGTTGTGTTTGCTTCATAATTTCCATTGAACTTCAATCCCTCTTCTTCTCACTTTAGTTTAACATGGAGTTTTGGCTGTTGGGGAGGTAGTGCACTTGGAGATGAACCCACAGTATTTATAACACACAAAATTTAGTTAGGCCCCAAAAATTGAGAGAAAAAAAACATTGTCTTCTAAAGCTAGTTAAATTATCTCTCTTTTGTTATTTTGCCTTGCTTCTGGGTCTTACCTAACCCCCCCTTATTTTTTTTTAAGCTATGGTATTTATCTATATAGCTAGACGTCTCATCCATGTAAGGGAGTGGCCACAGATAAACTGCCTCCAAATTGTCCTTTCCCTTGCCATTTGGTTGCCCTCCCTTTCATGTTCCCATTTCATCCCTTCATCTCATCCTTGGTCATGACGACGAAAATAATGATCTCTATCTTTTCTTTACAGAGGAGATGATCTACCTGGCACACCAAGCAGGTGCAAAAGTCCCACCAGACTTTTAGCATGGGTCATTATTCAGGGAGTGAATTTACAAGTGGTTCGTTGTAATCCAATGGCAAAAAATGACTGTATAAAGTAACGTTAATTAATAAAATATCTTTAATAATCACATGCTTTTCTTACCTTACAGTAGATGTTAAGATTAAATAGGATAAGGACATTGGATGGAAGATTACAGCTTCATAAAGGAAATGTGTTTCTGGAGAAGATACAACCACTGCCAGCTAAGATGGACCCTCTTCAGATATAAATGGTAAGAAGTGGGTAATAGAATATTTCTAACACCTAGAACAGTGATGTATTTTCTTGATGTATTCTTGCTGCTACAAAACCATTTTACCGGGCAATTTTAATCACTTTAGGAGGATGTACTAATCATCATCATCATCATCTGGACCTCCTTTCCCACCTTAGGACAGGGTGAAGAGTAGCAACTTATTAAGAGTGTTTCTCGATGTAAAAAGTCTCCCAAACCGAATAAAATTGTCTGGATATAGGAAAAATATGTTGATAGTAGTAGGAGTAGTAGAGAAACCCTAGTCTGCCTGGCCAAACAAGCCCATCAACTGCAGGCAAGAAATTGCCCCTGCGTGCTGTCCATTGCAGTGAACTGATGTTCACTTGTGGTGGACATCAAGGCACTGGGAAGTGTGTGATTTGGTTTGTGGATGAATGCTACATTTGCATCCCTTCACTCATTTAATATGGGCATCATTGTAGGCTCCACATCACACTGTTGTTTTCTTACATGGTTACCACCCAGCATTGTAATTGGTTTCTTGGGTTAGGGGAAACAAGTAGGCTTGTCACTCCATCACTGTGGTGGGCATGTAATAGCAGAGTCTCATTCCCTTTCTGTCCAGCTCTCTAAATGCAAGAGTTAACCATTACTCCTAGTCCTTCATGTGTGTAGCAGGTTAACTCTGTAACTGTCTTCCTCTGTCTTTATTTCCTACTGCCCACGACCTCTAGTGTGTCCAGGCATCTTGAGCGGAACTTGAATTTGGCACTTAGTGTTTTTATTTTTTTCCTGAAGGGAACAATCTTGTGGCTTCCAGCCTTTGATCCGTTCTTCCTTGCATAGAGAAAAAACAAAAACAGTTATTGAAAAAGTAGGCAGCACTACATGAAGTGGATGATTATTGCCACCACCTGATTCTTGATAGGTGGGTAGAAGTGTGTGCATAGATGGTAAGGTCATAGGAAGAGAATGGATGTATGAAGGCTGGTGAAGAGAGTCTGTGAGTAAGAAGGTGAGAGGACACATGGTAGGCCAAAAAAAATGTATATGGTAAGTGAATACGGTATAAGTAAGTTATGGAAACTGATGAGACTATAATGTAGTTGTAAGTGTTGTCAGATTGGAGTACTGATTTGTTTAGTAACCAAGGAGACTCATCCATACAACTAAAGCTCCACAGCTGTCATGTGATTACATCATAATTTTAAAGTTGTGGGAGTATTCTAGTTGTGTCAGACAAAAACAGACTGACTAAGAAAGTGCAGGTGTTCTTGTAAGTTTAGATGGACATGGGGGGTGGGAACCTTCTCTATTTCACTCTCATCTTGTGTCTGAGAGAATTTTTTTCAAGTTCAGTAGCTGCTATATGATAAAATATAAGAGGGACATAACTTGCATAAAAAAAAAAAAGTGAGGTCAGATAGATTGCATAGATATTGGCCCTATTACAACAATCCATCACTTAAATGGAAAATGCCAAAGGAATCAGCAGATAAAACAATAATAGCCTGCTAGAAGTTTACCCCTCACCAGAAAAGAAGTTTGCATACTCAGCAACACAGCCATCTATCATGATCCATTTTGATAGAGCTTTGAAAGGGAAACTTATTTATTTTATACAGGGCTGAATCCTCCTTATTAGGAATTTCTGTGTCAGGCAGGTATATGTTTCCTCCTCGCCAGATGAATCACCATCATATTTGTCAGGTACTGGTTTAATAACAACATTTTTTTTTTTTTTTTTTGCTGTAGAACAGACTGGCTAAACTGCAGCTGAAGACACACCCAACCCCACCATTACCCTATCCACCTCACCACTTCTCCCACTCTACCTCACACAACCACACCATTACCCCACTGTACCCTACGATTAACCCACTTCACCCCACCCAACCCACTATTACCCCACCCAACGCCACCATTACTGCACAACCCCATCCAGCCCACCATTACCCCGCTCCACCCCACCATTACCCCACTCCACCCCACCATTATCCCACCATTATCCCACTGCATCCCACCGTTACCCTGCTCCATCCCATCCAGCCCCAATATTTCCCCACACCACTCCACCATTACCCCGCTACTTCACCCAGCCTCACCCTTACCCCACTGCACCCCTCCCAACTCTGCCATTACCCCACTGTACCTCACCCAACCCACCATGACCCCACCTAACCCCACCTTTACCCCACACAACCCATCATTACTACACTCCACCCCTTCCATTGCCCCATTCTACCTCACCCAAACTCATTCTACCCCCCCCCCAACCCCACCATTAGCCCACCCCACCCAACCAACATCGCCTCTCCTCACCTCACACCACCAAACATCACACTGTACTACCCTACTTCATCTGTCAGTTTTACCTCACTTCACCCTGTCATATTGTTCTCTACCTCACACACCCTCCATCACCCCTCTCTATTCCTCTCAGCCTTGCCAAACTGAACCTTATAAGATTTTTCTTGCTTTCTGTACCCTTCCACACTCTATCCTAAGACGGGAAAAGAGGTCGATGATGATAATAGTAATAATGATGATGATGATGATGTTCTATTAGGCTCTGAGATTTAATTGTACTACGTGGCCGTCAACAGGGGAAGAACGTGACCTCCGATGCTCATTATTATGGCCTGGGGGGCAGCTTCCTTCAAGCGGGAGTGGCGATTTGTTGATTCTCAATTTTATAAGTAAGTTAGGCGTTATTGCTTTATTTGTTCACAGTTTTTGAGGTTCTTTGCAGGTTTTGAACGAGGCTGGGGACGCTGTGTATTATATATTAGTGTAAAAGTGGTAAATATGGACTGTCAGAGCTAGTTACAACAACTGCTTCTTTGTCAGCAGTCTACATAACCTCAACCCATTCATACTTAACATTAATATTTTTGGTAGTTTTGACATTTTTTAGTCACACTCCTCGTATAGGCAGGTTAGGTTACGTCTCAGTTACCAATACTGAGGTTAGGCCTAAAAAAAAAGTAAAAACGATAGCCCATAACCACATATTTACCATCTTTAATCGCTTCATGCTGTTAATATTTTTACCCCTTGATGCCCAGGCAATCTCCATTCATCTAATCCCCTTCATAATGTATAACCAGACTTCATTAATCTCAACCCATTCAGCCAAAAGACTGGAGTTGCATGTAATCCACAAGCAGCAACCAAAGACTGGAACACTTTCAGTTCAGTTCAGTTGGATGGCGGAAGTATTGCTTTCAAATCGGCTCTTCCTGATGCGATTGTTTATGGTCTTATCGTGGTCTGAGTCTTTTTCTTATGGCACTGAGTCTTTTATTTTATTTTCTCTTATTTTCCAGAATTTGTATAATGTTATTTTGTTTTCTTCTGTATTGTTATTATCATATTTGCCTCTCAGTGTAAAATCAAGCAGAAGTCTATTCTTTCAAGAAAGATCTGAAAAGATACCTTCAACAGGCAGCCTCCGTCAGAGATGCTGACGTATTTTTGTACTGCTAGACACTTCAAAGTCAGTGTTAGTGTTAAGTACATTACCAATAGACTAATGTTCTTTATTTATTATATTCTTAATTATATTCTTATGCTTACAAATTAATATAAGTTAAGCTAAAATTACCCTCATAATACTTAGCCCCCAGTTAATCCTGATCCCAAAAGGACACCAGTTGAAATACGCCTCCGAGGCTTTATTGGGTTATCCTTGGTTGGTTTCAAGCATGGCTGGTACTGTACCTGTTCAGTGTTTTTCATGTGCCACTCTGGTAATATATGCCAAACTGAATAAGCTTATTATTATTATTATTATTACTAGCTGTTATTATTATTATTGTTAGCTGTTATTATTTCCAGCTGAATAAAATCATCTGATGGTAAAAAGTGTATGGTCTGCGTTTTCAGTGGTTAAGGAATCGCCTTATCATTTCTTCCTAAGTTATTTATTTTGCTTATTACACCATGGCATCCTTATCAGTGTTACTTATATCATTCTAATATAATCATACTCTATATATATATAATGTATGAAATTATATTAGTCAACTGTATTAAGAAATAAATGAAGAAGAGGTGTTTGGGAACTTTCTTAATCACTTATGTCTTGAGACTGAATTACCATATGTACTTAAATTTGTATCAGTTTGTCTGTACATACTCATGATTAGGGGAGGACTGATGGACAATTCTGTAACCCCTTGAGCTTTGATATGGCTGTATTATAATGTACTGATTCTGAATTATTTTTCCCACAGCCAGCCTAAACAGTCATGATTGTAAGTAAGAAAAATTGGACATATTTGTTAATAGTTTGGTAATAATATTCGCCTAATAACATTCGCCCAAAAACAATTATGGTACAGTGCAGTTGTGGACACTAATACTTTTTTTTTTTTTTTTTTTAAAGTGATAAAGCACATGAAAAGTATTCAAAGAAGTTTTTTGTGCTCTAAAACTTGCATCACAGGGTTTCAGACGTCATTGTTTGCTGTCTCACTGTATATCGTAAGGAGGTGTATTGATATTAGTGGTCGCTGTAGTACATATACATAAAAGTTCTTCTTATGTGTTGCTAGTTTCACTCTGATAGACAGTACTTTTGTGATACAGTATTTCTGCATGCATTTGTGACATGTATTGAGGACTGACTGACTGTTATAATGAAGACAGAGTGTATGAGCATTTTTGCTCTGTCTGTGCAAAGAAACCTGAACAAAAAAGAAATGTTTTAAGATTCAGTTCATTTTAGGATGCATAGAGTTCTGGACACATTTTGAAGGGACTGGAGGTTATTGGCATTGAAAAAAACAAACTGGGGAGTAACACAGTGAGTTCAACATAGGGTACCTAGTGTCAAAGTGACACATTCTTTGCAAAATGTACTCATGGAGCCATAGTTATTCTCAGTACAGTAGATTGGAGTTTTTGTACTCTAATATTTTCCCATTGAACTTAAGCTGGAGTTATGACAACCTCCAGGTGTAATGGTGCGGCCAGACCAACCCGAAATGGGTCAGGGTGGACTGTGTGGTGTGACCAGTCCAGGCGTTGAGTCCCTCCCTCTTATGACATCACCCACCATCACATCTGCTAATGGCATCGCATCGGAAGTACAGGTAAGTGGTGAGTCACCAAGCTCAAGACAGAGTCAGTATAGGTATAGTATCTCCGACAGTCATCGCATCACAGCGCATCTCTTTTAGCCCTGGATTGTTAGGTACAGAACATTGTCTTATTTTAAGTACAGTACTGAAATTGATTTTACAACACAAGTCTTGCACTCCCCTGTATAGGCCTGCTAATACTATTGAACCCATTCAGTATGGTGAGAACTGAACTGCATTTTCTGCGAACATCTGCAGCATTCTGTCAGTGGGAAATACATTTTTTTGGGATTGTGGAAAGTAAGAGGTTTGGCAACAGCTTTAAAATACTGTAATTTTCAAGGTAATATAGTAGAAATGAAGGATATGTGGTAATTTGCTTTACTAAAAATGATTACTGACTTTTGCTTTGCCTCCACAGGAGTCATTATCATCACTGCTATCAACTGAAGGATCTGTGAATTTAGATGACCTTGTCTTAAAACTACGAACAGTCATTAATGAAAATTTGGAGTTGAAAGGTGAGAGGCCTTTTAGTTTTTCTTCATGAGCATATTTCCAGTGAATGATGTACCCAGTATTTATGAAAAGAAAATAATTATAGCTCCATTTGGAGGGTGAAGAGGGAGTAGCTGAAGAGATATATCGTACGAATGGTGTGTTTATTTAAATAATATTGTAGCTCTTTTTTTTTTTATGGGGGGGGGAAGCTGAATGGGAATATATCTCACGAATGATGACTCTGTAGAGAAAATATATATATTTTTTTCCTTGTGGGGGGGATGGAAGGAGAAGGAAATAATATATTTGTTATGGATGCATATGATATATGATATGAATGGGGTTATCAGAGAAATTGGAGCTAGAAAAGCTTGTATGGTGGTGAGAATTAACCAGGATGGAAATACAACACTTATGATTTAACCCCTTCATTCTGATGATTTTTACATAATATTAATTCTTGGACCTGACAGTTTTATTTGGAGAGACATTTTGGACTGGAGGGATTTAGGCACAGCCTTCATTAACGCTTTCAACACAAGAGGTTTCCCCGAAGCTGAATATAATTGTCTGAAGGTAGAGAATAAAAATACAGTATAAAGGTACATCTCCGGATTCAAAGGGGGTAATTTGATGCCACCAGAGACGGTGGCCCAGAACAACCTTGCTCTGCGACAACAACTGGGGTTGGTGGTACAATGGCGGCAGCAGAACGAGGCACAGCAGCAACGGCTACGGCAGGAGGTCACACAGGCCATGGCACAATTGACCTCACTGCAACATGAGAATGCAACACTCAAGGCACAGTTGGCTAGTGCAAAGGTATGGTTCATGTCTGTTAACCTCATCAGCCTTAGGATATGGTGATGAAGAGGGATGCCTTGATGTGATGGCACTGATATGACCAGACGGTGGAGCTGCATGCTTATACAAGCAACTTCAGTCTGCATTCCACAGGGTTCACAGATGTGCCTGGGTTTGCAACTCCTACTACTTTTAATACACTTATCTTCACTCTTACAGCTTCCAGCACTTCACAGCCATATTAAAATGAATGTTAAAGTAAAATAATACAAAATAGAAAATAATTTGTGAGTATTCTTTACTGTCATAGGGACTTGTTTATTGTAGAAATTGGTTAGGATCTCTTTTAAATATAGCCTCTGATCTTGTCACTCTAGGGCATTTGTTCTAACCTTGTCCTTGTCCGTAATCCCTTTCAGCTCAATTGATCGCGTAGTGCAGTCAGACTGAAGGATCGATTTGACATGTACTGAAAGAGACTGCGCTAAATTATAACGAAGGCTCATCGAATTTCATGCAGCCGCGTTGTAGTGTTCAAGTTTAGGCAGTAGCCTGGTTGTGTCAGGTGCAAATAAGCTGACTAATTTTGCACACATCTGCTCTGCTTCATAGCTCCTCACTTCTCCCTGTACACTGTGCCTAGAGGGTTAACTCCACATTTTCTTGCAAGGTACCCGAGGAAGGCCAGTCGCGGTTCAACGAGCTAAGTGACACCATCAAACTTCTGAACACTCGGCTTGAGGTGGCGGAGAGGAATTTGAGGCAGGCCCAGGAGGACAAGGAAAAGCTGGCTGTACAGCGTTCACGGCTTGAAGGAGACATTACCTTGCTGAAAGTAAGGATTGGGTTTTGTTGATGGTGTTGGTGGTGTGGTTGTAGTTCCGTTTTTCGTGGTTTCAACTTTACCAGTTTTACTGATTTGCAGGTGTGTAAACCATAGCATCATTTTAAAGTACTTGAGATGAAAGCAGTGATAAGGATTAGGGAATTGAGAATGAAAGTTGAAAAGTTGCTGCATGACAGTATTGTGATACTGTATATATATTATCCTGCATAAGGTGGCAGTACAGCATTCACATCTTAAAGGATATAGTACCATGCATAAGGTAAATAAAGGATGATCATGATGGTATTGTAGTTGTTTGTATATTGTTACTTGAAAGGAATTTTTATGATGCTCATTGTAGGGGTTGTTGTTGCTGTTATTGGTGGTGCTGCTGTAGTGTTGTTGTATCTCCATGGGACATTATATTAGCTATATGAGGTAATAGATGCTGCTGCTGTTGTTGGATAGGCATGTAGTAAGAAAATGCATAAAAAAAGGATGACATATTGAGATTCTTAGATATGAGACAGGTTTAGGAAAAGGTTGATATTACCTATTTTAATTTGGCAACAATACAACCTAACAACAAGCTGCAGTGAGCAAGAACTCCAAGAACTGGAGAGGTTTCAGCTAATTGGGTTAAAACAAAAAAATATATGTTAGCAAAGCAACTTCTAACAAATACTTACTGTTTATTTTGCTAACAGTGTGACCTAACAACCAGCCGCAGTGAGCAAGAACGCCTCCAACTGGAGAGGTTTGAGCTGGTGAGTGTGGCCAATGACCTGAGGCAGCAGCTGCGCCAGGCAAGGGAGGGCGCCACAGCCAAGGCCAGATCTGCCGAGTCCAGCCCAGTTTATGGTAAATTGATAACTTAAGGTAGTAAATATGGCTGTGTTCACAATCCATTTTTTTATGGAATATAGGGTTGGGGTGATGAGGGTATTGTTCACAATTTTCATCATCATCATCTCATTTGCCTTGCTTCCTCCTGCAAACCCTTTGATAAAGGCTGGCCATGACAGAACTGCCTCCAAACTTCTGTCTTCTCACTCACCTCTTGCACTGTCTCTGATGGTCCTCTAGCTCTTCTTTCTCCATCGCCAGCTTACTGTGTATACATAGAACAGTCACAGATATAGCTCTCCCATCTAATTTTGTAGTCAATAGGTTGTTTTCATAATCGTCTCTGCTGAGAACAGAATCCATATCATTCTTACATGCTGTTCATCAGCCATACCTCTGTTTTCATGCAGCAGTTATTTGACCGGCAGGAAAACTATCTCATTTCTAGCTTGTGAGCTGTTTATTTTTTTATTTATTTATTTATTTTATTTTTTTATTTTCTTTTGGCGAGCTTTCTTCTTTTCCGCATACTGTATGCAGTCATGAATCAGTTTGTAGTGGGGTCATGTGAACCTGTCACCTACCAGTTTAATGTGGAGCAGATTTTTGCTATTTTGCAACCTTTTCCTGTTGCTCAGTGGCAGAGTAAGACAGTACAGCAATTCAGTTTCCTTTGCATTGCACCTCTTCATGGCCAGCACCATATTTTAGTGTTAATATCTTGTTACAGCTCGGGTTTGGAATGCTTAAACATGCAGGTATTTACAGTTGCTTCCCTGTCACAGCTGTTATTTGATTTCCCAAGGAGGACAAGGAAAGAGTGGTGAAAAGCCTGTCATCATCATTATCGTCATTGTCATCATCATCCGGACCTCCTCTCCCACCCTAGGGCTGGGTGAGGAGTGGCAACGTTCTATGTCTCTTATTCATTAAAAAAAAAAAAAAAATGAAGCAAATTTTTGTGTTTTTATATGTACAAAAAACAAGGAATGAAAAAATACAGAACCTTCCTGTGTGTCTAGTTTCTACTAGAAATTCAAATAATTTACAACATGGAATCAGTCTTAAATCTGCCAGAGAATATGATCCTAGCATTCCAGATGAAGAGATGTCAGTTTTCGACATCAGTTTGTTGGCTCTTTGTTTACCACCCATCGTACCGGATGGTTTCCTGGGTTAACTATGACTTCCTGTACTCTTGCAGAGGGTATGGGAGGCCCACCAGGTGAAGCTGAGATACAGAAGTTACGGGACCAGTTACACAAGGAGCAGGACACATCAAGCACACTACTGCAGGAGCTTCATGATACTCGAACTCAGGTTAGTAGTAGTAGTAGTTGTTAACTCCAGTCTGTCTGGCAGAGCAGACCCATCAACTGCAGGCAAGCAGCTGCCCCTGCAGGGCCATCCCATGCAGTGAACCAGTGTTTCCTTACAGTATGCAGTGCCTCACCACAGCAAGACACAGGGAAAAGTGTGGAGATTTGGTTCCTGAATGGACTCCACGTATGCGTCTCTCCACCCGGTTAACCTGGACACCATATTAGGCTCCACATTGCCTGTTATTTGGTGATATGGTTACTACCTAGCATTGTAAATAGTTTCCTGGGTTACAAGAAACCATTAGGTATGTCAGTCATTGTAGATTCACCTGAAATGGAAAGAAGAGTAGTAAAAAGTGCCAGGAAGAATGGGATAAGTAGGAAGAGAGGAGGGCAGACAGAGGAAGATTGATAGTGGATGCAACCAGTAGCCTCATGTGCTGCTTTCAGTCTTGTCACTCACCTGGACACTGCAGGAGGGAGGAGGGGTGTGTTTTCTTCTAAGCATTAGGAAGGACTGTTCAAGATGTACTTCTCCCTGGGATTGCACTTTTATTGAAATTTTGTCTTTCCTCTCAAAGTGACACCAGCCATATGAGCCCAGGTAGATCTGTGACTCAGTCAGTAAGATGACCAGGCATGGTTGTGTAAAGTGAACCCAGGAGGAAGCTGGTGATGATGATGATGTGTAGGAGTGAGTTGCAGCATGCCCAGGAGGAATTGAGAGAGGGTGGTGATGGTGGTGGTGGTCATGGTTGTGATGGTGATATTGACAGTGGTGAAAACTTTTCCTCAGGTTGAAGTGTTGGAATGTGAGGTGCAGCGAGCCCAGGAAGAAGCCTCCTTACACCGTGAAATGTGCCGCAAACTTCAAGCCAGAGCCGATGCCTCCCAGGTTCCTGCTTCACCACCCCAAGAAGGAGTGAAAAAGGTGATGGAATGTAGCGTAGCCATACTAATTCTCTTCTAGCTTAGGATGCTGGAGAGGGGCACCTTCATGTGGTGGCACTGATATGACTAGGTGATGGATGTAGCTACCTGATTATATAAACTTTCTTCAGTCCCCTCCATATCCCCCTAAAGCAGGATGGTGGGTTGCAGAAGAAGGGTAACTTTGGCCAGCAGTCCACTGGGATCATATTCATATAAGCCCGGGGTTGCTATGACTACTGCAACTACTATGACTTGGTCCAAAAGTGATGACTCTGCATCATGAATGCTGGGTTGTAACAATCATTTAGCACTACAGTATGTTGCTAGTCATGAAGAAGTGCTTTGGAAAGGATGTAGAGCTGTAGTATTGTCATATTCTGCCATTCAGCTATATTAAATAAGCTGCAAAAGGATGAAATCTTGACAAAATTGAAGTGAATGAAGTGTTAACTGTCAGTGATTTTTCAGGATGCTAATGATTCTCTGGAGAAGAATCGTCTGCGGGATGAGGCTGCCATGCTGAGAGAGGAGGTAAGGACTTTTAACACCTTGATAAGAGAATGAGAGACTGACTAGGAAAGTATACATGAGTGAGGTGGAGGGGGAGAGTGGGAGGGGGGAGGCCTAGGATGAGATGGAGGAATGGTATGGAGAGGTATAATGAGAGGGGGTGGGTGAGGAGGAGGGAGGGCAGTCAAATTACAGAGGACAAGGTAATGTGGAGGCGGTATGTTTGTGGCCACCCCATGTGGGATTGAAGTGTCTGGCTATAGATAGATAGATCAGGAAATGTCTATAATTTTCTTGCTTTTTCACTCAGTCTTCGCTTAGCCTGTTCAGTCTATTGCTGTGTTTTTCTAATATACTCTTGGTGTTTTCACTGATTCTCTTCAGCTACAAGAGTTCCATTGTACTATAAGGGTTAATGAAGGCTAAATCTGACCTCTCCAGTAAAAAAAAAATCCTCTTATGCTGAATAAAATAATCTTCAGAGAGGCAGATTAAATAAAACAATACAGTATGTCATTGGATTGAAGGGATTAAAGTCAAGAATGTTTAACTATGGTACAGCCAGATACTTTAGTCCTGGAAGGGGTGGCTACAAATTAATCATCTCCATGTCATTCTGTCCTCTGCCATCATCCTTTCCACTCTCCAGCTTACACCTCAGTCAAATACCCCATCCCTTTAACTTATCCTCTGTCTTCCCTTTCATCTCTCCACCTCATTCACATACACTCTCTTAGTCAGTCTCAGTGTCAAGGCAGCGTACATATAATATGCTTATTTGAGGGAAACAGTTTTAAGGCAGACATTTCTTTTGGCAGATAGTGAGTCACTGCTTCCCAAGAGAGTTAATACTGTCATCATTAATCCTGTTATGATCAAACAACTCCAGCATTCAATTTCACCAAATTTTGGATGGTTTTATTGAACTGAGAGTGAGCCAAAGGAGCCTGAGTTACAGAATCTAACACAGGAGAACTAGTACTCTAAGATTCTAATGTGGATAAACCCCCCAAATTTAACATAGCTAAGCCAATGTAATAAAATTCTAATGTAGACAGCCAGCATTGTAAGATTTAATGTAGATATTGTAAGCCATTATTTTTCATTCTATTGTAGATCAACAAGTATTTTAAGATTCTGATGTGAATAAGTCAGTATTTTAAAGTTCAGTTATATTTTTAAGGTGGAAACTCTGGAGACAGCTCTATCCGCTGAGAGGCAGAAGACAAGTGATGAGAGGGCAGCGCTGAGCCGAGCCCATAACGAGATCAGCCGGCTCAAGAAAGAAATACAGGATGTGAAGGATCGGTCCGAGAGAGAGACGCACAATGACCAGTACTACCAGGTTAAGGTTAGTTTCGTACTAAGGGTATAGCTTGGACCTGAATTCACAGCCATCATCAGCAGCATTGTCATCATCATCATCATCATCGTCGTTGTTGTCGTCATCGTCATCGTCCTACCTAAGAATGAAGTAAATTCCAGAGAGGAAGAAGAAACTGCTACTCTCACATCACTGGGAGAATAAATGGGTGCCATGCTGTAAACTGTATTCCTTTATACTACAGCTGCCGAAAACTGTTTGGAAGAAAAGAAATTTGAGATGTGTAATAAACTTTGTAATGATGTGAAGTCTCAGCTTGAACTGTGACTCTGTATTATCATTCAGAGAGAAGATCAGCAAGTTACAATGATTTCTTCCTCAGTGATGGTTGTATGGCCAGTTACCAAAGCTTGTAGCCACACTTCACTCTCATGGTAGTACTCCCCAGAGTTGACAGCTGCCACCCATCAACTCCCTTAAACATCATTTGATTTAAAAGATGATTAACTATATTGCCTCTGTGTGTATTTCTCATGTATGATTTATATGTATTTCATTGATTTTGTTGTGTACAGATATTTCCTGTGTGTGCTGAGGTCTGGTGGTCTAGTGAGTGAATTTGCTTTAGCTGAATATGGCCAATAATTGTATACATTTAAGGAGTGATTGGATTTAGTACTCATAAAATGCCACACAGGAATAGTGGCTGTTCACTCTCACCTTCTATAGCCTAGTCCTGGGTCCTTACACTCTTGTTGGGGAAATAAAAGGTTGGATGATAAATAGATGGCTCTTACAGGATTTCCTGTGAATTTCCTTTGTTTTGCAGATCAAGTCCATGAATGAGAAGCACGATGAGGCAATGGCCAAGCTTATGTCCTATGAGGAACTACTTGCAGCCAAGAATGATGACCTGTCCAAACTGAAGAAAGAACTTGGCCAGACCAAAGCCGCCTTGGCTGAACGCACCAGTGAGAGTGAGACTATCGCGATACTTAGAGCTCAGGTGAGGATGATGATGATGTTCCTGTTGGCCAAGGTCATCTGAACGTGGACATGGTGGACTGTAGGCCAAGTTTCCATTCTGCTGTAATCCACCACCTTCCCTTCAAATGGTAGGAAGGGAATTGAAGGACATTTGAGTAACTTGTTATATCATGTGGAGGTGTCCCTCTCCAACACCTCCCTCTCCAGCTGAGGTCAGAAGGCAGGATTAATCCCTGGTTCAGTCAGGGGTGTATGCTCTGATATTACAGGGTTTGGTGGGTTAAATTGTTCTAAATGTGGGTTTGCAGGGCTTAAATCCAAGGAGTTCTTAGGATATATTGTTCTTATAATGCAGGTCAGGGATGAGCTACTAGTCACTCTTGTGTTTTATATGAGTAGCATAGCTCTGGGCCCCTGCATTCCTGATGGTATAACAAAAGATTAAGCAGTAGAATAGAATGTGCATCACTTTTAGGGCATTTCCATTCATTTTCTTTCCCATTGTTCATATGAATCTTCTGTGGGCAGTGAAGCATATCCATCCTCTGCCATTATATCAAGGTCAACCAGCCACCAGAAGCTAGTGAGAAATGAAGTGAAAGTGTTGAAACAGCAGACATTTCTGAGTGTATAATCAGGGACAAGAGTTCTTGTAATCCTCTGCTGCTTCTGCTTCTCAATTATGGCATGTTCATTTCTTTCATCTAATCATCTGTTGTTATATCAAGAAGTATCATCTGTGGGCAGAGGAACATACTGAGTCTCTCCCAGCTTAGAATATGAGCCAGCAGAAGAAAGTGAGACGAGGGAGGGGGGGAAAATTATGTATACTTTTGTCTCTAAATGTACAGTGAGTGAGAGTCTGGAAGAGTACGGTTAAGAATTGGCCAAATTTTAGAGGCTTGAATTGTAAATGAAGGAATCTGTGCAAATTGAATGTAGATCTAAATTGGAGTTTTTGCGTTGTTTAAGAGTTGAGTGAGAATTAGGATTTCAGTGCTGATAATGATGATAGTGGCTAAAATTATGATTGTTTTGCTGGGTGAGGTATTATTTGAGAGAGTTGTATGGGAATAAGGATTGAGAAACAGGCTGATGATAATGATGATATGTTCTGCAGGTTGAAGTGTATCAGGGTGACTTTCGTGCTGAGCGTGAGGCCAGGGAAGCACTTGCAGCTGACCGGGAGAAACTGCGTGATGAATTGCGTCACCTCCACACCCGCAACACACAGCTGGTTGACGAGCTGGAAGCATATCAACGCAGGCAGCTACATCTGGGGTAAGTATTGCTATAATCACTTTGCTGGAGAGGGATGCCTTCAGGGCCCGGAAGAGATGTCTTGGGGCCCTGGTGGTAAGGAATACTATGGAGCTTTGATCTTTTCCTCATACTGGCATAGTAGTCCTTCCACCATCCCCAGCCACCAAAATGGGGATTGAGCAGTGTGAAGTGTCACCATTAGGTGACCTAGACTGACACATGTAAACATACTGGAGCCTTCAAGTGACACGAATGAAATAAAAAGAACTGGCAAATTTGCTTTATAAAGCAGTGGAAGTTAAGCAGCGGTCTATTAGTATTAATTTCCTCTGTGGGGCGACATAGGATTGGATAATGAATGAATGATGAATGAATAATAGCAAAAATAGAATGAAAAAATGTTGACTGGTAATGATTAACTGTATACTGGAATATTTTTTTAGTGTTCAGGGTTCTCATGAGCCTCAAGCAATGACAGCGTGTATGTCTGGTGGCCAAAAGATAAAATGGAAAAGTTGTCAGTATAGTGCAGAGGTTAGTTACGGTATACTGTATATTCCAGTAGCAGAAGCTAACATGAAGCTTCTGGGGAGTGGTGCAGCTTTGGCAGCAACTGGTGGTTACAAGAATAGAAAGAAATCACCATACAGAAAAGCAATTTATTTTATGTATTTTTTATATTTTTTTATTTGCATAGAAAGTGTGAAGCTTTGGTAGTAGCTGAACACAAATGTCTGTTGGAAGCAAGAAGAAAATGGCATACTGGTAACTACTGTGTACTTCATTTTTAAAACTTTATATATTCATTTAATGTGTTTATTTATTCATTTACAGTGGTGCAGGTTCGCGTGGAGCCTCTGAGGAGCGTACTGGAGCTCCGGCAGCTACGGGACTGGCGCCCATAGCCCCTGATGCACTCTGGGACAAACTTTCAAACAGCTCAGAGAAAAAGGTATAGTTACTGGTTATGCTTCAAGAAAATACAGGTAAACCCCATTAAATATCAGGAAAATTTTATAAAATATCACAACTTGTTCCAATTCACTTCATTTGTCATTTGGTAGTTTTGTCTTTTCAACGGCACTCTCTTATGTATGTCTTTTACGGTTTGAGTCTTAGGGTGTTTGCATAAATCTTCAGTTGGAAAGTGGAATGCAAAACTCAGATTCTTTACTGTCTTTTTTAGGATGCCTGTGGGTATTAGATATGTTCAGGAAGGCTAAACACATTACATCTTGCTCACTTTTTTTTCGTAAGAAATAAAGAATTTGCATACCACTGTTTGCCATTTCTTTGTCTCTTCTCTTATTTGGCAAAATTTATAAGTTTTTCCCTTAGTTTCTTCAGTATTTTCTTTACTGAACAGTTGCTGTCCAGTTATGCACTCCTGCCTTTCAGTATATAAATGGCTGCTGTAGTCTCATTTGTCATGTCATTAAAATAAAATAGGTTTACAGTGGAAGAGTTAAGAGAAAGAATGAGACTGGAGTGTAATGGTGTTGTGATGAGGAGAGGCAGATTGAGATGGTTTGGGCATGTGGAGAGGATGGGGGATGACAGAAAGTGAGAAGCATGGAGTTTAGTAAGTGACATCTCCCTTAAGATGAAATAAAATCATCTGGCAAAAATAAATCAATAAAGTACATCACCTGATTCAAGGTGTTAATAATTATGATTTAAATTGCAGGAAGAAGAGAAGAAGAAGGAAGATGAAATTGACGAGAACCTGTTTTACTGCCCAAAATGTAACAAATCCTTCAACCAGTACCGTCCACTAGAGGATCACGTCAACCGCTGCCTTGATGAAGATTAGTTACCACACGTTGCCATCAGTACCTGAAGATATATCATCATGATTTTCTCGTTTCTTCACTCTAAATATTGTTTGCTTGTATTGTTACTAGAGGATGATGCAAGTAAACCATCACTTTTATGGGTTATGCTATTTTTTTGCTTGTCTGTCTTCTAGTCATCATTTATATCTATTTTCCTTGCTTATTTTTTACATGCCTGTCCACTAAAGGATCACATCAACCGTTGCCTTGATGAAAATTGGTTGCATCACACTGTATCATCTCCCCTTCAAGGCAGAGCATCGTGTAATTTAATTTCTTCCATCACACCCACACTGTCATGGTTCCAACAAGGCTGATCGTCATATCTATTTAAGTTCTTCACAAGGCTTAAGATTAATTGCCTCAGATTATCACCTCTTCTTTAAAATAGATTACATTTTTGCATAATTTCCTTACTCTGCTTTAATTATCTCACACTGTGTTAACTCCTTCAAAGTAAATCATCAAGTTTTTCTAATTTCTCTGTTCTTATTTAATTATTTTTCTTCCATTTCAGTATCATGTTCCTTCAAGGCATATCACCTTGTCTATCTTCATTCTACTTATGATTAGTTACCTTAGACTGTATCATCTCTGTTTCAAGGCAGATTATCTTATTTTTCCAATTTCTGCACCCAATTTATTTTTCAGTTAAATGTTATGTGTGTTTGATGGATCTTGAACTGACTTTAATGAACCATTTTTAACCTGGCTAGACCTGAGTAAGTCTTGAGTAGTAGGGAAATGTGAACCCAGTGGACTGCAGGCTGAAGTTGCCCCACTTCTGCTGTCCACCATCCTCCTTTCAAGGGATAGGGAAGTAGGTGAGGGACGTATAACACGACAGTTGAGCCATCTGGTTATATCAGTGCCACCACATGAAGGTGACCCTCTCCAGCACTATCTGGGTCTCAACATGGCTGATATGACAGGAAGATGGATATAATATTGCCTTTAAGAGGCTTGATTTGACCACTGAACTAATGTGATGGTAATTAGTTCATGATGGAAAATCAAAGGCTATTTCAGTTTTTCTCTATGATGGTTATGCCGGCGCTACATAGGGTACTGTAGGTATTTGTAATTTTTCAGGTGTTTAAGGTGTATGTTGCTTATGTTGTCTGGTCCACAGGCTGCCTGTACAGTATGTTGGTATGACATCAGTGGTAGGTGATCTGTGGTAATTTTTCTTCAAGAATTGCTCCATCATTATATAAGTAATTATGGGAAAATATTCTATAGAAATACAACACTTTGTGAACAGACATTGTTGTGTAATAAAACTCTGAAGAAGGACAGTACATCAAACAACATATTTTCTTAAAATCAGTTAAAATCAGTTTGGCCATGTGGAAAGGATGAAGAGTGAGAGACTGACGAGGAGAGTGTGAGTGAGGTGGAGGGGGAGAGAGTGAGGGGGAGGCCGAGGATGAGATGGAGGGATGTAGTGGAGAGGTATATGAGAGAGGGGCGGGTGTGAGCTGGGAGCGGGGCAGTGAAATGGCAGGGGACAGGGCCACATGGAGGTGATTTATTTGTGGCCACCACTTACGGGATTAAGGCATCTGGCAGTAGATAGATAGATAGAAAATAAGTTATGTCATTGCTATGTAATTATCTTAGGTTGTGGCCACATCAAGTGCATGTTCGTGGGAGGAAGTTCTGCATCACTGTAACCCATAGAAATTCTTGCCTGTACCTGCCTGTGTCCAGTGGGACACTAATATACATTACATTGATGTAAAACTTTTTCTCACATGGCCCATGCCAGCAGTTAATATGGTGTGGATGTGGCCCTAAATACCGTAATAAAGTATAGTAAGTCCTCATTTTAGTTCACCATAGTTGATTGGCTTTTTTGCTTTAAAGTCCATAGTCGATAACAGAAAACTGCCAGCTGAATTTTCATTGCTATAAATATATATATATATATTTTTTCCAGTTTGCCACAGTTTATAGTACCTTCCAGGTGTGAGTAAAAAGTTATGCAGTACAGTATTTTGGACCACCTTACAGACACTCAAAGAAAACTGACAACAATGCTTCTTATCACCATGGCAGTGTAATGTATGGAGTAATGTAGCCTAGTCATATATTGTTACATAACCCTTTAGCAGCTGTTCTCCTAGGTTCCATTGTGGTTTATTTCAGCTAATGTCAAATGGTTATAATATGCTCAAGAAGCACAAGGCATGTCACCCTCATAAAAAAACTGCCTAAGTAAGTTTTGGCAATTTCTGGATTTTTGCCTAAATCACTTCTTCAGCATGTGGCGCACCTATTGGTTTAGCTGCGTTTGTCAGGTCTAGGGTGTGAGTGGTCTAAAATGTGCCTCAAGTTTTTTCTTAAGTCGTTGAAAATTAAGAAAATGAGATTTTTTCCCAATTTCCCAGAAAGTAGAAAAACTGACTTAGGCATTCTTTTTTTATGAAGGTAATGATAACAGGTATCTGAAAAAGAGCTTCAGATTTTATTCCAGCTTATAGTACATGATTTTGCTTAGTTCATGGAAACACATTGCAGGTAGAGGGTTAAAATACAGGTTTTGGCATTGATACACTACTGAACTATACAAGAGCAGCATCGTTTTTGTAGAATAAGTATGGGGCTGTGTTGTCCTGATAGGTACTATGTTACAGCACCGGTGTTTGGCATTGATACTTTTAATAATATTACTCCCGCACAACTAACAACATATATAAACCCAGGGAAGCAGGGTGATGTCTTTTTTTAGTTTATCGTTGCTGGTCTAGTTGGTTTTATTCTGCTTAAGGAAGACATCTTGTACTTAAGGGGTTTATGAGACTCGGATTGTTACAAATCATGTTACGCATCTCATTCTTCCCCCCCCCCAAACAGAATCCAGGAACTGTTACGAAGTAATTGGCTGGTTTGGCCACTTTAGCTTCCATTCCTTTAAAATGTCAGCGATACCATGGCCAGTGTCAATATAGGGATTCATTAAGAGGAAGCATAGCATAATTTTTAAGCATGTATGTATCGAACCCCTCCAGTTTCAGAAGTCAATCCTAAGCAGAGTAAAATCATCAGAAAGCAATTATAAGGAGCTACCTAATATAGATCAATGGGCCTGCTCCAGTTTTCTTCCTTTCTTATGTTATGTTAATGTAAAAGACATCTCTTGGCTGGGTGGGTGATATGAGTGAACCTTTTCTGTGATAGTTGATATTTTACTTACTTATATTGTGAAAGAAGAAAAGTGTGTTAAAGAAACATTGTCACAACTAGTCACAAATACTAACACAAATTTGACTTTATATAATAAGTTAATGGTTAATTGGGCATTAACATCTTTTATATAAATAAATGATTCAATCAAGTATTCTTTGGGATTCTTATATTGTAGTGTATATATATATATATATACAGTACAGTTATTAATTAGGCATGGCTGTCAGTTCAGGTGATTGACTTCAGGGTAATGTGTTTGGGTTTGTATTGTAATATAAATGGCACTTTAACACTTTCAGCTCGTGGACATGTTGTTTTTGTATTTGTATTACCTCCAGATGATTTATATTTAACTTCAGGAAAATCCTGTGCACTTAGTGGGTTAGACGTAATCTCCATTAGAGTCTCTCTCAATAAAAGGTCTTTCCAAAGCCTAAATAGATAGAATAATGCAAAAAAGATATCCTTGAACTGAAAGTGTTACCTCGATCATTGTCCTGGAAAACTTTGATGATGCTGGTGTTAGCAGAGGTTTCTTTCTTATCCTGACCCCCTGTGATGGGTGTCACATTCCTAGGGGTCTCCCTCCCCTCAGCACCCTCCCTGGGAGGTCCCTCCCCTCAGCACCCTCCCTGGGAGGTCCTTCCTCACTGAACCACCCTCTGTTGGATCTGCAATCCCCATGGTTACCCCTAAGCACCCCCTGGTGAGTCTCCCCCCTTGACCATGGACCGAGTAGGCTTAGCTTGACTTCATTCAGGTGGGCTCAGCATGACTTGAGTGTGTTCAGCTCAGCTCAGGTGGGTTTGTCACAGCTCAGCTTGGATTTACTTGGCACAGCTCCAGTGGGGTTATTGGTGCAAATTGTGGTGATGTTATAGTGATTTAACTACCGTACAAGAGACCATTAGACCATCAGAAAATGGTTTTCTGGGTTACATGAAGTTGTCTGGCTTATCCCTCAGTGTTGAGGCACCTGAAAGCAGCATTACACTGACTAAGTGGAAGGTGGGTGCCCCTACCTACCACAAAGAGATATAATCGAGATCCATCAATTTCTAGATGCCTGGAGTGAAAAACTAGAGGTAGATGACTGATGGGCCATTGTTGTTGTGGCCCCTGGCTTGCCTCATCTGTGAACCCAGTGGACTACAGGCTGAAGTTGTCCTGTGGCACACCATCCTCCTTTTGAGGGGTGGAGAGGGAGCTGAGATGTTTATATATCCAGACAATGAAGCAGCATGGTTATACCTGTGCTGCCACAAGAAGGCATCCCAGTCTTACACCAAGTCAGGAGAGGGAAGTATAATTAAGAGCCTTTGATTTCTACACCTGGAAACTTTTAAGCGAAAGATTGGAGGTATACTCTGTACAAACGTCCCTCAGGTTCCTCCCTATACCTTGAAAGGAGGATGGTGGATTGCCAGAGAATAGTAACATTAGCCTCAGATTTCAGAATGTGGGACTACATTCAGATACTAGTACTGTTGCTGCTACAGCTTGCCCTAAAGTTGGCATCTCCATCTTCAGTGTTGAGCTGTAATAATAGATTACCAACAATGCGGTGCTAGTCGAGAAGAAATGCAGTGGAACGGATTTAAAACCGTAATATGTCGCTCTCACTGCTCTGTGTGAAATAAGCTCAAAAGGACGAAATTCAGCGCCTTATCTAGATTATGGTGAAAAGAGCACGCAGGATGAGTGACAGTAAGTGTACGAAATCTGAGACCACCAGCTAGGTTTTGCATCAGTTTAATGAAGAGTGTGTGTAGGCTACGTGATATGTCATGCTGTGTGCTCGGAGATAGTGGAGAACCTTTAACAATTGCCTAATAGTATTTTATTTCGTCTGCCGGGGTCATAAAGTAAATGTATGAAAGAAAAAAAAATATGTGCTGTGCTGGACAGTAAGCGGTCTACATTGTGAAGCCAATGTATTTCTATTCTTGGAATGAAAAAAGCTTCAGCAGGTTTCAAAGGCGCCAATGTAGTAAATTAGATGGAATTTTGACATCCAAGTTATCATTTTGTTCATAGATACTTTCACAAATTTACAAATAGGCGTATATTTATTTTTATCAATTTTCTCTATTTGAAGTGAAAGGCAGGAGATTCTGAAATTCGTTAGACATTTAGTCCTTGGGTATTTTTATAATTCTCAAGTATTGAGTGTATTTGTATATATTTTTAAAAATCACTAAATGTTTTAAGGAGTTTGGTGTACTTCTTCGTCTACATTAACAAGTTTTAAAGTCTGAAATATTTTTACCAACTTGAACGTGAAAAATTGCCACAATCGGCAACAACCAAAATGGCGGTGGGTAAACGGGTGGCTGTCGTGATAATAAACCCTTCAATAACCGGCGACAGGAAAAGGTAAGCCTTATTGTAGCTATGTGTATACCTTCACCAAGTCATCAAGATCAGTTATGTGTTAGAAATTGTGAAGCCAAGACGCCTTGTGTAGGTATATGATGTGTCAAAATGTTCTGTTGGGGCAGCCTACACATCCAAAATGAAACAGTGAAGGGAGGAAAATTTTAGACATGCAGGACCAACATCATATTATACATCAAGATGTGTTTCCCAGTAGCTTCCATCTACTGGTAGGAAGAAAATATAGCTGGTTTTGACACTGGATTTTGCTTCCAGTCCAACGAAAACATTGACCTATGTACAGTATAGTACCATGCCCCTCAGTACGGTAGCCTATTTGGATTTTGTCACATTTGATTTAAGGACCAGCATCTTATTTTGCTCATTATAGCTTTACCACACGGGCACAGGTCTTTCATATTTCCTGTTAGGATAGAAGTTTTGGTTTGATAGGAATTGGGGGCTTCCAGTGTTAGGTGTTGTAGTAATCCTAGGGGGTTGAAATAGGGGGTTTGGGGGTAGAATCGAATAGGTTGTTAGGTTGAAGAACTTTGGTAAGGAATTTGTGCAGACGTCCAGGCAGCTTCCTTAAGTACCCCCCAAACAGGTCAGATTTGTTCTGTATACATTTTATATTTCAGGATTAGCAAAATTATCTGTTGCATATTGTACTGAAATTACTCTCCTTCAGAACATGAGAACCAAAGATTGATGGAGTTGCAACGCCCGTGTGGTCAAGTTTTATTGTTCTGTCCGCATGTACCTTCTGTTATTAAGTCAGTATTGTGATGTTTTATGTGACTTTTAATTCTGCATTGTAATTATTATTTTTTATCTGTTTATATTTGTTTCGATGTATCCCACTCTGGTTATAAGCTAAGCCATTCCCTGAAGCCCAGCCGACCTCCTCATCTTGCACAGCTACACGCCAACACAGCCTAAAAACCAACATCCATACTGAATGCATGTGAGGGCTGTCGCATTCAGGACGGTGCAGTTATCCAAGCATTTATTATTTATTTTTATAACATGATGGTAGTTCTTGTGGATCTGGTGTATGGATTATTTTTATTTTTTAAATTCATTTGTTTTTCCTTCCTCTGTTCTGTTATTAAAAAAAAATCAGTTGATCAGACTGGTTCCCTGTCCCAGCATGAGGTGAAACTTGAATAATTGCAGACAACAGACAACTTCTCTATCCACCCAGCCATTTCACTGGGTACACTGTTCGTAGTTATTGCTCTTGTATTTTACCCTTCCTTGTGTTTGGATCATACCTAACCTCATCTTTAATGCCCTATGTAATATCTCCACTTAGGAATCTCTACCCTGAGCTGAATATATCGTTGTGTGTGTGTGTGTGTGTTTTACCCTTGATCACGTTCAAAACAAAGCCGAATATTTCCCACCCTGCCTAACACCGCTACATTGGCAACGCTGCTGGGGGCGGCCTAGAGGGAATCACAAATAATTTTTTCTGTGTGCTTAGGTGGCATTCCAGAGCTGCTAAACTAGCCTCGGACCCTACACATTCTTTCTCCTACCTGACCATCCACGTCTCCCTCCTCTCTCCCTCTACCTTTCTCCTCCATCCCCTCGTCTCCCTCTCCCTCCTCTTTCTTCTACCCCTCTTCCTCCTCCTTTTCTCTTTTCCCCCTTTCCTCCTGTTCCTGTCTGCGCCCCATCCCACTTCCTTCCCTCTTTCCCGCCCCTTTCCCTTCCCTCTCCACCACCCTATCCCTTCCAACTTCCAATTTCCTTCTCCTCCCTCTTCCCCATTCCTTCCCTTCCCTTCCCCGTCTCCATCCCCTTCACACCTTTCTCCCCTCCTCCTCTTCCCTTTCCACTCCTCCCACCCATCATTCTCTTGACATTGTTGCAATTGTTATTCTTGCTGCACACACACACACACACACACACACACACACACACACACACACACACACACA